>JARHVA010003687.1:987500-1017500 GCA_037957365.1 Torreya grandis
CAAGACTCAATTGATCCATGTAGATAATAAGCAAAAACAAAATAATTATACCACTTGGGTATACCATGTTGGGGGATCAAACCAATAATAGATTACAATTGTGAAAGCAATAAACGCAGAATTAAATCAGATTGACAAGTAATTAGAATGATAATAGCAAGAACAAGAGATACAAGAAAACACCCTAAAAACTTGTATTAACAAAACTCTTTACAAAGGAATACAATTGAAGAAAGCTTCTTTCTTCCACACCTCTCCTAGATGTATAGATCTCTCAATGGATCTCTATTCCTCAAGAGCTCTCTCTCTCAAGAACAATCAACTCCAACAAGCCTGGATTGATTCAATTCTGTACTGTTCTTCTCATACAATGAATTACAATAATTTACCTAACTACAATAATCCACTACAAGACTATTACAAAGCTAAGAAGATCTAATTCTACATATAGAATTAGGAGACATGAGCATGTACATCCAACAAGCAGTTAAGCCACTTGAACAAGGGCTCTAAAAATAGTAATGCCAATAATAGAGACGTGAGCTTGAGTCTACAACTCAAACTTATCATGCAAACACTCGCTTTTGTCCACAGAAATAGCTTTCTGGACACGCAGGTAACCGACGTCGGTTCCTGCTGCTTATTTGTGACCACCGTCAGCCGACCTTCTATCGACGTCAGCGTCTCTGCAACTACCTATGACCAACGTCGATCGCTCCTGACTAATGCTGGTGTCTGTGTAGACCCGAACCTGATAATGAATGCTCCTTGGTGAAGTTTTTAGCTCCACACCCTAACAATCTCCCACTTGGAGATAAACAGCTGCACCAGTACCTGTACAGCAACATCTTCTAGCTCCGCCATCTTCAACTCAATCATGAAGACCAACATAAGTTGAATGAAGATTCAACTTCTCCTTTGTAACTGGCTTGGTTAACATATCAGCAGGATTCCTATCTGTATGGATCTTCTCCAGCTTCAACTCACCATCTTCCAATACCTGTCGTATGAAGTGATACCTTAGCTATATGTGCTTTGTTCTTGAATGAAAGGCTGAGTTCTTAGCCAAATGGATTGCACTCTGACTGTCACTATACAATCTGCAACTCTCATGCTCCCTACCAAGCTCATCCATGAACCGTGTCATCCATATCATCTCCTTGCTAGCTTCTATGGCTGCAATATACTCTGCTTCTATAGTTTACAAGGCAACAACCTTCTGCAACTTAGATATCCAGCTAACTGTCGTTCCACCTACAGTAAAAACATAACCTATAGTGCTCCTCTTGCCATCCAAATCACCTGCCATATCTGAATCTACATAGCCATGTAGAGAAGTATCTGAACCTCCATAGCACAAGTGCCTACTACTAGTTCCTCTCAGATATCTAAGGATCCATTAAACTGCTTTCCAATGTTCGTTACCTGGATTGGCCATATACTTACCACTCCCACTGCTTGGGCAATATCTGGTCTAGTACACACCATTGCATACATCAAACTCCCTACTGTGGAAGAATATGGAACCTTACTCATGTACTCTACCTCATCATATGAATTAGGACATTGTTCTTTACTCAACTTAAAATGTCTAGCCAAAGGTGTGCTTACCGGTTTAACATCCTGCATATTGAACCGTTTTAACACCTTGTCCACATAATCTTCTTGAGACAATATCAACCTGTGATTTTTCCTGTCTCTCTTAATGTACATGCCAAGGATTTTCTTTGCTGCTCCCAAATCCTTCATAGCAAACGTTTGAGCTAATTTCACCTTAAGCTCTGAGATATCCTGCATGTGAGACCCTGTAACTAGCATGTCATCTACATACAACAATAGAATAATATATCTACCATTATCAAATCTCTTGAAATACACACAGTGGTCTGATTGACACCTACTATAGCCATGCTCAGTCATAAACCTGTCAAATTTTAAGTACCATTGCCTAGGAGCTTGCTTGAGGCCATACAAGCTTTTCTTCAACCTGCACACAAACTTCTCCTTACCCTTGACCTCAAATCCTTCTGGCTGTTCCATATAAATTTCCTCATCCAAATCTCCATGAAGAAACGCTGTCTTAACATCTAGCTGCTCAAGATGCAAATCCTCAAAGGCAACCAAAGACAATACAACCCTTATTGAAGTCATTTTAACAACAGGAGAAAAAATCTCACCAAAGTCGATACCTGGCTTTTGTGCAAATCCTTTTACCACTAATCTGGCCTTGTGTCTCATCTATCCATTCTCACCTTCCTTCAACCTGTAGGTCCATCTGTTCTTGAGTGCTCTCTTACCAGCTGGCAATTCAACCAAATCCCATGTTTGGTTCTCTCTTAAGGACTCCAACTCCTCAACCATGCCTCGCTCCCACTCACTCTTGGACTCCACCTATATTGCTTCTTCAAAACTCTCTGGTTCTCCACCATCAGTTAGCAATAGATAAAATAAAGAAGGAGAATATCTAATTGGAGGCTTACTCACCCTTTCTGACCTCCTGATGGGTGTCTGAGACTCATCCACAACACGCTGTCCACCCAAATTCTCTGACAGTGACTGACCTCGGTCACCTACAGACCTGTTACTGGCTGACGTCGGTTCTTCCTGACCAACCTCGGTACCTGTACGGCTGACGTCGGTCTCTATATGGCCGACGCTGGTTTCTGTTCTGTCGACACCGGTTCTTAACCTGTCGACGTCGGTCTCTGTGTTTTCCTGCAAGCGATTATTTCTTTTTCCCATGAGCTCATCTTGGACTTTCACCTCGTCCAAATCACCATTGCTCTGCTCAGACTGATTCAACTTCCTTAGCTGATCACAATACATCACTCTTTCTCTGAAAACAACATCACGACTCCTGATTACCTTGTTAGTTTCTAGATTCCATAATCTGTAACCAAAATCATCTGAGCCATAGCCAATAAACGTGCATCTCATAGACTTAGCATCAAGCTTCTTTCTATTTTCCTTGTCTATATGCACAAAGGCTTCACAACCAAAAACTTTGAGATATGAGAGATCAACCTTTTTACCTATCCATGCCTCTTCTAGAATACCACCATCCAGAGCTGTAGAGGGTCCTCTATTAATCAGGTACACTGCAGTGTCAACATCTTGTGCCCAAAACTGTAAGGGCAAACCGGCATGCAATCTCATACATCTTGCATGCTCCATTATTGTCTTATTCATCCTTTCAGCAATACCATTCTGTTGAGGTGTCCTTGGAACCATCCTTTGCCTACGAATTCCATGCATGTAACAATAATCTCTAAACTTATGACTGCAGAACTCACCGCCATTGTCTGATCTCAGGCACTTTAATCTTTTACCTATTTCATTCTCAACCATAGCTTTCCAAACTTTAAAAGTATCAAACACATCAGATTTCTTTCTAATACAATAGATCCATACCTTCCTTGTGGCATCATCTATGAAAGATACATAGTACTGTGATCCTCCAATGGAAGCAACCTGAGCCGGTCCCCACACGTCTGTGTGAACAAGATCCAACTTGTGCCTCTTCTTAGTAGACCCAGTTTTGAGAAAACTAACCCTTTTCTATTTTCCAAATACACAGTGCTCACAAAACTCTAGATCTATGCCTTTTAAATCTGAAAGCATACCTTTAGATTTAAGAATTGACATCCCCTTCTCACTCATGTGGCCAAGCCTTGAGTGCCACAATTTAGCGTCCACATCTGAAGTAGATAATACAGAAGGAGATTTGTTAGTAACACAATTACACAAATAGAGAGTACCTTCTCTCTTACCTCTGGCCATAACAAGTGCACCCTTGGTCACCTTCCAAGATTCTACTGTGAGAGTTACTGTATAACCCTCATCCCCTAACTTTCCTGCAGAGATCAAATTTCTCTTCAAGCTAGGTACATGCATCACATCTCTCAACACCCATGTGTTGCTATTCTGCATCTTCAGCTGCACTTTACCTTTGCCAATTATTTTACAGGGCTCATCATCCCCTAGATACACTATTCCAAAATATCCATGGATATAGTCACTGAAATATTTCCTGTTAGGAGTGGCATGAAAAGATGCACGAGAATCTAATACCCAAGATTCTATATTATTATGTAGAGAGAAAATTAAAGCATCCTGTGCAATACCTGCAATCTTGGCTTCTTCCTTTCCTTCGTGCTGGTTGTCCTCCTTAGGCTTTGACCAATAATCTTTGCTTATGTGCCCCATCTTTCCACAATTCTAGCATTGTGGCCTTCTGCTATTTTTGGATTTAGATCTGCCTTTCCCCTTTGATTTGGATCTTGCTCTGCCTTTCTTGCTCTTCTCTTTCTGCCTTCCCCTACTCTCAAAACTTAAAGTGTTCTCGGATGCCTCTTCTATGCTTTTCCTGCGTATTTCCTCATTCAAGATAACACTAACAACATTTTCTACTTTCAAAATATTTGATGCAGATGCAATATTACTTACTGCCATTACTAAGCCATGCCAGCTTTCAGGCAAAGAACATAATATCAAAAGAGCTTTTATCTCATCATCAAACACTATATTTACTGAACTTAATTGATTCACAATACCATTGAAATCATTCAGATGAGTAGAAACAGATCCACCTTCATTCATATGCAAATTAAATAACTGCTTCATAAGATATACCTTATTAGAAGCTGAGGGTTTTTCATACAAATTTGCTAACGTAGTCATCAACTCTACCGTAGACTTTGCCTATGATAAATTGGATATCACAGTGGATGCTAGACTCAATCTTATAGAACCCAGAGCCTTTCTGTCAAGAACTTCCCATTCTTCATCCTCCATGTCTTTGGGCTTCTTTACAATACCTCTTAACGGTAAGTAGAGATCTTTCTAATACAGATAGTCCTCTATCTGCATTCTCCAGTGTTGGTAATTTTTGCCATTGAACTTTTCCATTCTCAATTTACTTTCATCTACCATTGCTTCTCACACTCAAATAGAAATATCTGCAGAAACTCCTGTGAGAACTTGTAATCAATACACACTACACAGATCTGAATCACCTGTTAGTGAACCTGAACTTTGATACCAATTATCAAGCTCTGAACCTATAACCAAGGCTCTGATACCACTTGTTGGGGGATCAAACCAACAATAGATTACAATTGTGAAAGTAATAAACGTGGAATTAAATCAGATTGACAAGTAATTAAAATGATAATAGCAAGAACAAGAGATACAAGAAAACACCCTGAAAACTTGTATTAACAAAAATCTTTACAAAGGAATACAATTGAAGAAAGCTTCTTTCTTCCACACCTCTCCTAGATGTATAGATCTCTCAATGGATCTCTATTCCTCAAGAGCTCTCTCTCTCAAGAACAATCAACTCCAACAAGCCTGGATTGATTCAATTCTGTACTGTTCTTCTCACACAATGAATTACAATAATTCACCCAACTACAATAATCCACTACAAGACTATTACAAAGCTAAGAAGATCTAATTCTACATATAGAATTAGGAGACATGAGCATGTACATCCAACAAGCAGTTAAGCCACTTGAACAAGGGCTCTAAAAATAGTAATGCCAATAATAGAGATGCGAGCTTGAGTCTACAACTAAAACTTATCATGCAAACACTCGCTTCTGTCCACAAAAATAGCTTTCTAGACACGCAGGTAACCGATGTCAGTTCCTGCTGCTTGTCTGTGACCACCGTCGGCCGACCTTCTGCCGACGTCGGCATCTCTGCAACTGCCTGTGACCGACGTCGGTCACTCCTAACCGACGCCGGTGTCTGTGTAGACCCGAACCTGATAATTAATGCTCCTTGATGAAGTTTTTAGCTCCACACCCTAACATACCATAAATTAAACTACATAAAATCATAAAAAAATATCACAACATATAAACATGCATCATGATGCACCATTATGCACTAAGTATAGCTAAAGATTTATACATAATAACACACTAATAGTATGTAATACAAATAAGTATTCCATATTGAATACACATGACTAAAAATCATTAATATTATTAGTAGTGAGTTAGATAATTATTAAACCCATTATGAATTTTCATTTTAACGACTCATTTTCTTCTAGGAGACTATTCCAAAGGTTATGGCTCCTGATTCCTATGTATCTTAATGACTCATTCAAATCTTTTAATAAACTACAAGTATAAACCTTATATACTAGCATTTGTACATCCTAATGTGTATCACATGTAGGTATTCTAATGCTATGTAGTTTATAAACTATTATTTAGTGTTTTAATTGCAACTAAAAATCAACTAATTAAGTAGTTACAAATATATAGAACATACTTTGCATACATCTAGAAAAATCAAAACTTCATTTTCCTGAAACACAAGTTATCCATTTTCACAACCAATTTATATTTAGGGGTTTACAAGCAATCATTTTCTATCTTAATCAATCCTTTCAAATTTTCATTAATATTTCTCTCGAGAATATTAAATAAATCTACCCCCATGGTTCTAATTATGTAATAGTCATGACTTAATACAATGTTACATTTCGTGTGATGAGTTTTCATATTTTAAGGAGTCTATTAGTTTCAAAAGTTTTAATCCAAATTATGAGGTGGCTATATTTTACCCATTTAACTCCATTTACACATTGTTATAGTTATCTAAAAATCTAGTTTTGTATTACCACTCACAATAATAGTTATCATTTCTAAGATTTATGCTCTCTGAGCAATATAACTCTAACATCACTTGAATTTAAAGTGAAAATCCAATACAAGACTTGAAAGTTTATAATAAAATCCATATTTAATATGTTATATAAACAAAGCTACAAATCTCATTCGAGGCTTGCTACAAAAGATGGCTTATTATAGATTTCCTTTAATAACTTTTCTATTAGCATTAAATGATACCCATATATGAGGTATATTAACCTAAGATTAATCAACTATGTTTCAAGGTCTATACCACATGGTAAATAATAATAATTTATGTTTGTTTATGATTATACTAGTTTATAATCTCCCCACTTGTTTCATACATTTTTTTTCATAGTTTAGATTTAATGAATACTCTCCCGTCACCACTCAATATGGACTCATTAAAATTAAGTAAATACCCTCATAAGTATTTAAACAATCTTAAAAAAGACGTGTTATTTAGCATTGTTAAACTATTTAACTTTTTGGCTAGTTCTTGGTTACCATAAAAGATAAATAATACATATGAAGACTTAGTTTAATCTAGAATTAATTATCTTGGCTGAAATGGTGTGATGTCTCAGCCTACCACTTATTCATATAAACCATTTATATATATATATACATCTTGGTTATATAAAATATATAGGGTAAAATCAAATTATTAAAATTTATAAAGTGCCTCTCTAAGGGAAATTAACCAGATTGCTATTCATTATAATATGACACACATGGGATACAAGGAAGTTGACGCCCTATCTTAAATAATTTTGATCTAAATAAATAGTCAAATTCTTGTTAAGGTAATGCCTCAGGATTAAAATTGAAACTATTTACAAAACTTAGATATAAATGTATGCAAATCGATGCCTTAAATGATAAATTCCATTATATGGTCTAAGTTGCCCTAAATTAGTTCCATCTCTCCAATCTTCTAAAATTCACATATACTGAGTATTACATAATACATAAATATTATTTAAGGTTTAGAGCAGGTCATACGATGTTAAATATTCTGATGGCTCATATATACATAGTTGGTTGAATGGGGTGATGCCAAGATATGCCAAAGAGAGTTTAAAAATCCTTTTTTTTTTGCGTTAACTTTTCATATACAATATTGACATAGGATAAAATAATACAATAGAAATAATATTTAAAGTTTATTATTTTATCTATTTTATGCCTAATAATACTCATTTCATACAATATTTAAAAAGTATACTCCTAAAACTCAAGTTATTTGTTTGTATGGCTAGAAGAAGGCAAAATAACATTATTTATATGATTACCCAAGGTGGGTGGTGGTTTCACAAGTCTTAATAACTTAGCTATTTATTAAAAATAACATAGTATTGGTACTATGATCTAAGCATTCCATACCTATTTTAGTTGAGTTTATATATCATATTTTATTTATAGACTTATATATTGTATATATTATTTTTAGAATGATTAAAATGTTTAATAAACATTCTAATATTTTGTCTAACTATCAACCATAGAAATTCAAGATTAAATTGATATACAATCTTTAATATTCCATGCATATACTAAGATCACCCAAATATGAATTTTAAGACATTGCATACCTATAAAGTTCCTTGTTAATCTTTTGAGTTTCTTCTCCTCAACGTTGTGCCCTTTCTTCTTTCTTCTCCCAATGCATAGACCATCAAAATTCCTCCACAATTATTTCTCTTAAATAGAAAATATATGCTGATTTATTTTTTCAAATTTTTGTTTTTGTTTTCTCTTTTTATTTTTTCTAATTTTAAGACCTTTAATTATTTTTTGTTTTATGCTATATTTTTAATCTATATCTCTTTCTTTTCTAATTTCAATGCTTAAAAAAAAAAAAATAAATAAAAAAAATTCTCTTTTTAAAAATATTTTAATATGAAATTCCAATTTCATATTAAAATAATTTAACATTTAATTACACTTCAATAATCTAATTATAAAATCATAAATAATAGCCCATATTTAAATTTATCTTTATTAAATTTGCCTCTATGTGCATTAATGGCATATTAGGCTAAGCACACAAGGGGATTTATTTTTATAATTTACCTACTTAAGAAATCATATAAATCAATACTTCAAAAAAATACTAAAAGCAATCAATTTTAAATGCATTTCTACCATGACTATTTACTCTGTGTGTGTAGGGTTTCACCAGCTCTCTATAGACCTTCAACATATCCATATACATCATCTTTTCTGATGATGCTCTCCCTCTAGCATGCTTGAGGGATGAAATCTCTTGCATCCACCTCACAACACATAGGTAATTACATCATATCACATGATAATCATAAAGCAATATTAAAACTGAAATAATACATTAATACACATAAAAGTTAAATGCATACATTAATCCAATGCATAATAAGCAATCATGTGTCATCATATAACTAAGAAACATTCTAATATCCCATAATATCATAAATGTCAAGCTTATTTAGAAATATAACCAAATATGAATGGTTAACTATAGATATCTATGGGTAATCTAGCAAGTTTTTCTAGTTAAGAATTAGGATGTAACATCCTTCCCCTTAAATCTACTCATTATCTTTGATGACTCTTATTCAAACATAAGTTTTGAAATAAAACATTATTTAAAAAATCACTAACATGTTATGCAATATCAAATTAAATAAATAAATAGAAAATTACTTGTAGAACTCACCATAGTTCCTTTAAGTTACACTAATCTTGGTGTATTGGTCCCACAAGACCTTGCTCAATAACATTTAATTTTATGTAAACAAGGTTTGCAAGTATTAATTACTCTAACTGGTTCTATCATGACCACCCTAAGATCTAGAACCATATAGATAGGCCTATATACCATAGGACTGACCAATTTTGTTACCTTGAAGGGTCCCACATATCTCAGTAAAAAATTTCACTGACTTTTTGAGAGCACATAAGATCATCATACAAGTCAAAGTAAAAGACTAAAGAGATTTACACAAAATCTTCCAACCCTCAACACATCTCTCTATCCTAGAGAGTGTTTTTCTCATTTTCGATAAAAGTAATTAGGGAACCTATCAAGATTAATGTGTATAAGTTAATACTATCATTACTCTACATAGTTGATGATAAGTATAGCATGTCAATACTTTCACTACTCCACAGAGTTCTTGACAAGTATGATGATGAATATGAACTAAAAATACTATATTTCTAATCTATACAAAATCATGGAATACCCATCCAAAGTATACATGAATATGTCCATATGATTGAATTTGATAAGTTCTTCCTATCAAATCCTAGATTTTACAAGTCTATTTGCTAGATCTAACTCAATAATAACCAAGTCAATGTGAGGCTAAGTAGGATACCATCTTATTGCTTAGAACTCACATTCTAAATTCACCACTCTTCCCTTAGGTCTCCATGACCTAATGATCTTAAAATGTGCACAATGTTTCAAATAATCATAATTTTATGCTATTAGATTATTGAAAGTAAGGCTATATTCTAAATGAATATAGATGTATCATCATACATAGAAAAGAGATCATACAATAAATCCATAATTGTATTAAGTTACTACTAGTTAAACAAACTAATATCATATTTCACTGCTTAACTTATTATATTATTCTCATGATTAAGAGGAAATAATGTTATAATTAACATAACATACATAGGCCAAGAATCAGATTGTTATTTTAGTCTTTTAAGGGAATAAATGAAACAATATCTCCTTACTTGCTCAACTATCACAAAAGTTAAAAGTTTATTACAATCGCTAGATTGACAAGATGTTTTGCTCCTCCTATACCCTACTTGCTTTTGGTGAAAGTATAAAAATATCTCTTTAAAGTAATATGCATTAAACAAAAGTGATTATTTGCCATTTTAGCCCATATATCAAGCTTTGCCTATAGTTGGAAGGAGAAGCCTATCAGGGTCCTGATGAAGTAGAAAACCTAATGGCTTAAAAAGAGGTCCAATAATGTAAGTAGAGGGATCCAAGAAGGATCTTATATGAAATCAAAATTTCATGATGTACATGAATTAATCTTGGATCACATAAGATCATGTACACCTACACTTTTTATTGGGGATACACTTGTTAAGTAGGAGCATGACCAATATGGGGATACACTAGACCCAATTAGGGGATCACTTGTATCAATTATCACAACACATCATTCTAAGAAGGGTTCTAAAGCCTACAGTCTAACAAAATCTCACAATAACCCTAAAAGAGCCCTATGATTTGATGTTCACTTATGTAATAAAAAAGAAAGTAAACTATTCTAATAATAAGAAAAGTAAACTAATCTAGTGCACACTAAAGCTTATGGCATAAAGTGGGGGTTATAACAAAATAAATAAATAAAAGATAAACTAAACATGCATAGGAGATATATACTCATGTAAATGTATACAAAATCCTAATAAATGGAAGAGAAGAATACATACTACATTATTTATCTACTCTTACAAAGGAGAAATAAAGTTAGGAATACTTACATTTGAAGACAAAATTGTCGAGTCTCAACCTCTCCCTTAGCTAAATTGCTTCACAAGAGATTGTTGTATCTTGTAAGGATAATAAAGATAAATTATCTCTAGGCTACATGACCTACCTAAACATCCAAAAGAATTATCTAAAATACAATATTAGAGCTCCAAAATAAAGTATTGAACCCTAAATCTTTATTCCTCAAGTAGAATGGTCAATAAGCAGATGTTTGTTAGCACTTTGCTTAATTATTCACTCTCTTTTGACTCTTATAAAATGGTGGTAAATGAACTTGTATATATAATAGTATCTTACCTAAAAAATATTTGGACATGTCAGCTATACTAGGTTAACCAGGTTGATCTAGTAAATTCTCAAGCTAATTCCTAAAGTCTATGCTAGGTCGGCCAGGATGTAGACAAGTTAAAATAACAAAGATGTCCCTAAAATACACTAGGTATACTAGGTCAAACTAGTGTACTAATTAGGTAAAAAGGGTAATAAGGTAAGAAATGAAGGAATAAATCATGATAATGATTGGAATGGATAGGAAAGTGAATAACAAGCCTAGGGTTCATGGTTTTAGGGAGCTAGTGTGTACATAACAAATGGAAAAAGGAATAATAGTCTTATGAGGCATCGGTGGTCTACCCACCTATTTCCTAGTGTACTCCTTAAGGCATGCACTTAGAGAGATTGAGACTCAATAAGTTATTACAAGATATGAAGTGTCAATAATCAATAAAAGTTTGAAAATATTATGTGTATACATATGCCCCAGCCAAAGCTCATCATGTGTCACATAAGTGCAACATGGAATGCTGCTTCAGAGATAGAACATGATAACACACACTGATGATGCTAAGTATGGTGTGTTAAGTAAGTAATAATATAAATGAAAGAACTATATTGAAAAACATATAACTTTAACCTACCTTAGTACTATAGATAAAGAAGAAGATTGCAAGGAAGTGAAGGCATCCAATGTGAATCACACTAGGTGAACTTGTAGAAGTTAGTGTAAAAAAAAGCTAAAAATCAAAATTTTTGGTAGACAGGCATATAATAGTGGAAAATAATCTCTACGTCACCACAAATCTAATGTATTTTATGGTTTTCAAAATGGCTGATCAAAAATAAAGATATGAGCAAAACAAGGAATCTTAAGGAAAAGAATTGAGAATTTTAAATTTTGAAAAAGTGCTTTTAAATAGGGAAAAGAGAAATCATTTTGTTATTTTGATTTATAAGAAAGGAGAAAAAGAGCTCTAGAGAAAAAAGAAGCTAGGATGGTGAGGAAACAACATGCTAGGCAAGAGAGAACCCCAAGAGTGAGAGCAGGTGCACTACAAGTATGCAATTGAGAATCTCAAACCAATTTTAGAAATTTGCATTAATATAAGTGAATTTTGAGTAAATTTTGATTTTAAGCATATATACATATCAAAAATGAACAAAATTAGGTTCTAAAGGTAGTAGATAGGAAGATAGGAAATGGATCAGAGGGAAATAGGGATAAATCAAGAAAAAGACAATTTTTTAGCAAAATACACTAGGTTGGCACACTAAACCTACTAGGTCAACCAGGTCAACCTAGTAGGTTGAATCAAGTTGAAAATACATATGGTCAATCTAGTAGGTATAGGGTGACCTAGTGTATTCTGCCAGTTGAAACTAAGTGAAAAGGTGTCTAGTTAGTCTATAAGGGCCAAAATAGAACCCAAACACAGGGGGGAAGAAGATAAGAGGAATAAAAAGAAATTTAGGATAAAATTAAAAAAAATAGGGAAATTTTAGTCAAACTAGGTTGACCAAAGAGCCAAAATAAGCACAACAAATCATGCAAAAATATGAAAGAGGGCTATAATGGCCTAAAATCACCAAATAAGGGAAAGAGGGACCAAAAAAAGATAAAAATGAATAGAGTATGCTTGTTTTTAATTAAATATAGAATGTATAAAGAATGTAGTATGATTATACATGACATGAAAGAATTAACACATCCTTTATTGTTTTTTGATTGTAGAGATGATCGTGATTTTAAAGACTACTAGACGTGTCATGGTTTCCATATTTGTTAGAGAGGTTGATAGAGGGGGATAGAGTTATACTAATAGCCATAGGTCAAGGAGGTATATCAGATATGTGTAGGATCCCCAAAGTGTAGATGTGTTGGTCATGTTCCTTAATTGTTGGGAATGATTGACCAATACCTTCAGATGGGAGGTGGATGGGGATGTGATAGAGGTGGCTATCACACTAGAGGATGTCTATGCCATCCTTATAATACCCATATTAAGATCACTAGTGACCATAGGGATACCTGTAGACATCTAATTCCTAACACCATTTGTGTTGAAATTGTCAATCTTACTCAAATTGCACTCAAATGCACATTTTAGGTCAAAATCTATAAAACATCCTGAATGGTTCAAACTTGTCACTTAAAAGTGCTAGTTTAGGTCAAAGTATCCCTAAATAGGGCAATGCATTTTATGGGCCAGCTAACTTTGATCAGATCATTTTGAGTCAAAATGACAATTTCACCATTTAGTGCTCTAGATCACTCTTTTCTTCTAATTTATTGGTACACATCACGTACCCTTATTATTTGGTATTCTCAACATCCTAAATGGGAATACAACTCCAACACATCTAACGCCATCTTCTAGTTCCTCTACATTCAAATTATGACCCAGTAATATGACTTTATGACCATTTTGATTAATTGAGGGCCAATTTTCAAATAATTGCACAAATGTTGATTAACCTTGTTTAAGGCTAATTAATCCAAATCAAAATCTTAAGTGGATTTTTCATGAGAGTTGTTGAATATTTATTTTTGAAAATTGATTCCTATTAACTGTATCATCATGTGACATCATTTCTTGGAAAGACATCCCTAGACCATGAATGCCACAAATATCCGGATTATGGGCCACCCATGCCTAGTTAATGCCTCCCATGCCTCTTTAATGCCCATTCTTCCAAGGTCATGATGAAGATAATTATGGATTTAATTCCAAATATTATGATTATCCATGGACACACATCTCAATCTTGAGATGCAAGGTCATGGTTGATCCTGACTAATCTCAAAAATCTATAAATATAGAGGCCATGTATATGAATTTTAAGTTATTTTGGTGCAAGGTTATTATGCTCAAATATCTTCAGATCTTGAATATTTCAAATTTATAATGTTAAATTATTTCCACAAGGTTTTGCATTTGATCATATATTTTGCTTGTAAGCTTCATTGATAGGCTAGTTTAGTGATTAGAATAAAGAGCCTAGGTTTTGTGGAGTGTTCTTGAGGCATTAGAGGAGCTTACCACTATTTTTGACAAAAACAAGGATACTTGGTCAAGGGAGAACATGTTTTTGAGCCACATGTGCATGGTGAATCTATTTGGGAAGGTAATATGGTGTTGCTTTCTTTCATTTGTTTCTTGATATCCTTTATAATTCGCATAGGAATAGATAGGCTTGGTTAGTTAGTTATTTATGCATGTTTCATTATTTATGGACTAATGCTTGAATAACTTGCTTTGTAATCCTCTCTCCATCTTAGCATGCCTGATGGGATAAGATGCATCTCACACCTAAACAAGATCACTTTGAAAGTCTAAAATATCCATTTGGACCCTTAAAACTTATGCAAATTGATTTTCTAACTTTGTTTTGCCATTTTTGTTTGCCACAGTTTTACACAGTAACCAATGTCAACAAGTGATACTAACATCCATTACTTGGATTAACCAACATTGATTAGCAAAATTGACATCAGTTAGGTCTCGTTAGCCAAAGTAACCATCATCAATTGTAATAACCGATGTTGGTCACTATGTTTTTCAAAAAACATAGACCTAAGAGCTAATTTTTCAAAGTTTATTATTTCAAGCTAAAAAGAGCTTCAAAGCTAAAAGATATGCTAATAATTTTTTTGCAAGACCAAGCTTGATATTTGTTCTAAACATGTTTAAATCACCTTTACATGCTTAAAAATTGATTAAGAACCTTGTTTTTGGTGTTTAAAAAAGAATTTGGATCTTTTTGTTGAATGTTTTCAAAGTTTATAACTAAGATCAAGGGGTCAAATGAACACCATCAAATCTTTCCTTTTGGGCTTAAAATTGAACACACTTGTCAATTTTTGTTTGCAATAGTTATTTACTTAGGTTTTGTTTGGAAAAAAGAGGAATGTTGTGTGTATGCTCTTCCATTTGTCCCCTTTAGGGAATCCTTGGACTCAAAAGCACCATTCCTATTGCAAATAGCCTAGTCCAAGGCTTAGAAATAATATCGCACTCCCCAAAAGCTCAGCAAAGTTTGGGTGATCTTTAAAATGACCCTAAAGTATTTCTATTTTATGATTTATTTATTTTCATGCAAACTTGGCTTGTGAGGGGGACGCCATTACCTCTCATGAGTTATTTAAGGAATATTTGATCTGAGGTTTCACCTTATGGTATTGACTTCATTTGACTCATTTGGAGTTTCACATAGGACATATCTGTGTTTGGACATCGCACTACACTGAGCAAACAATAGGATGTAGTGGTTGTAAAAAGGACTAGACCTTTTTACAACTAACCAATGCTGTATTCACCCAATTTTCATGCTTATCTTTTACATCATTTTATGTGAAAGCCATTATGTAATTGATTCCCCTAGAATGATCGAAACCTTGCTAGTTTAGTAGACCCCACTTTGGCATACCTTGTTAGTTTAGACTTAAGATGTTTGTTTTTTGTCATTAGCTTACTTGGTCTTGATTTGTGTCTAAAACTACTTGTTAACTCAATGGACTTAACCAAAGCACATTGTCCTCAATTTTCTTGAGCAAGGTAGGAATTATGCTGTCCAAATGGAAAATTCATCTTTTCCTTATTCAATTTATTATCAAAAGCTTTATGTCATGTCATCCACTTTCACATAGTTATACTACCCAATTGAGTCTAGATATTTTACCCAATTTGTTTAAATCCTTCATTTATAATCTACATTCAAAATTAAACCTTTCTAAGTTCTAAGGGTTGGTGCATAAAAATAGGTTCACCATTTATGCATTAAGCTTGTTTTAACTTGGGTTCAATTTTCTATTTGGATTAAAGGTCATTTATTAAGACTCAAAATCACTTTATCATCTTAGTGGAATCAATTCATCTTACGTATCGCTTATGATTTGGGTCCTAAAACATATTTTATCCTACTAGAATCATGTGGCAATGTTGTTCTATTTATTTGGTCTAAGATTTATACTTAGTGATTCATGTATGTTTTTACATATTGACTTGCTTAGTTAATTTTATCTTCTTCATAATCCAGAGAGATTTCCTCTAAACTTCTAGGGTTAACTTGTCAAAGTTGAAGCTAGCTTTTGCAGTATGGGTGTATCAAAAAGATCTAGGCTTTGGTGTACTAGTTTTCACCTTGGGTCTTTGAGTTACCTTACTCTCTTTTGATCTATATGATTTCAACTTTACCAAAGGTTGAGTAAACTCATGAACCAAATCTTCTAAATTGTGCATGGTTTCAAACCACCCTCCCTTATAGTCTCATTAGTACCTTGGTTATTTGTTTAAATGAGAACCAAAGCATACTTTTATTGGTTACCAAACATTGGTCCAAAGTTAGTCAACACATAAAGTGGCTAGTTTAAACATGCCTAAAACGTTCACTCCTAGTGGGGCCTCTTATGGTCTTAGTTATGAAGGTGAGAAATTTTATGATGGTTAAGATAACCCCATTGTTTTTGATGATGTCCCTGTAACATTAGGATCTAAATATTATTACAATGGATATCAACCCCAAGAAGATCAAGACAAAACCCTTCTTAGATTGATAGAATCAGGTGCTAGACTACCTTCTAATTTTCCTTCAAAATAATTGCATACTTTAGTTAGAGAAGGAGAAAAATGATGGCAAGAGCAAGCTTTTGCATAAATAAACATACCTTCTTCCTATAACAAAGGAAAGGACATATAAATAAATTCAAAACCCACAAATTTAGATCTTCTAGCTAAGATCAAGATAATAAGTCAACAATATGCAGATCAACTTGTCACAGACTTAACTAACTCCCTAGTTTCCACTATAATTCATAATAATGTTTTGAAAGAATAAGGAAATGTAGTTGAAAGTATGTAATAAATATTAGATGAGAAAATTATCATATTAGATCAAGGTAATCTAAATGAATAGTTAAAGTCATAAGAGACCTTACAAAGTGTTCCATTTGATATAGAACATACATTCTTCAATCATCAAGAACCTCTTGTTACTTTAAAAAATCAAAAACCGAAACATTCAGTTTGAATTGAGGAAATCCCTCTAGATAATTTGGCTAGTTCTTTTCAACCAACCCAAAGATTGGTAAATAAACATAGAAATTTCCAAAATCAACAAGGTGTGAAATAACCAAATTTAGGTAATGTTTTACAATCCAAGAATCATCAGCCTATGTTCCCAAATCAAACAAAAAATTAGAACCAAATTATGGATCGAAAGGTATACACTCCCTATAGATCCATACAAAACTAAGGGCATATTCCACCCAAACAGTAATAAAACTAGGGGCACATTCCACCCCAACAACAACAAAACTAGGGGCACATTCCACCCTAATAACAACAAAAATAGGGGCTCACTCCACCCCAATAGTAATAGAGCCAGGGAACATTCCACCCCAAAAACATCTTATCAAATCTACAAACACACCAAACGTGCAAGAATGGAATTTCATGAAGGAAATTATCTAACGATTGGAGATGAATAATAGAGTCAAAAACTACAAATTTGATGAGATATGCCCATATCCATTTCATTTATCTATTATCTAAAACCCCTTTCCACCTCATTTTGAGGCACCCAAATTTGACAAGTACAAAGGGAAAGGAGATCCATGTCAACACATACAAGCATTTATCATCTTATGTAAAGAGGTTGCTTATAGCAGTGAGTACTTACTATGACTATTTCTATGAAGTTTAGAAGGACAAACTCTTGATTGGTTGCTTAAACTACCCAAGGGATTAGTGGTAGATTGGAATGACTTATTAGAATTTTTTTTAACCATTTCTTATATAACATAGAACATGAATTAACCATTGTTGACTTATGCAAAGCCAAGCAATGTGATGGTGAAAGTTTCACTACATATCTACAAAGGTGGAGAGCATTGACAGGTCACTTTCACCAAAATTTACCAGACAAATAATTAGTTGATATCTTTGCACAAAATTTAAATTTTGAAGTTGCACATAATCGACAATTAGCTTGTGATAACTCATTTAAAGAAATTATTGACAAAAGAGTGCAGATTGAGAAGGCTCTTATTGCTAGAGGCCTTGTTAATATTTTTGCACAAGAATAAGCATATAATTAGACTAAATCACCATCTCAAATAGTTATGCAAGATAATCCTAAGGGATTTAACAAAAAATAAAAACATGGTTGGAAATGGGGTGATAGAAATAAGACATGCAAAAATGGTACAGGCTATGTCTCCTCCAAATGTAAAATTAACTCCCTCAAATCCACTACCTACTTTGTAAAGACAACCTCCATGAAGGACATTTCAAAAAAAAATTAGAGTCTTTAGCAAGTTAGGAGAATCAGTTGAAATAGTGTTACAAAAGCTCAATGTAGCTAATTTAATTATATGGCTAGTATCAAGGTTGTTTCCTCAATATTAGCCAAAACCAAACTGGTACAAAGAGAATGAATAGTGTAACTTTCATCATGTTTCTAGTCATGGTGCATATCATTGCATTCAATAATGAAATATTATTGAGGAATTTATTGATAATGGTGAATTGGAAATTAAGTTGGCCCCTAATTAGGACATAAATCAAGATATGGGAATCTACAAAGACCCCTTTCCTTGACATTATCCACCATCACTAAGAAATAATAAAAATGGTCATAATCAATGATAGAGGTAGAATTAGAACCAACAACTAGCTTAGAATTGTAATACACATAATTGAGATCATAATGCCCACACTAATAATGTGGATTATAGCAATTTACCTTACAAATATAATAACACTATGGGATGGATTTTTGCAACTCACATTGCCACTATAAATATAATGCCACATGACCAATCTCATGTTCCTCACAACACGAGACCCATTATTATAGGGTCAACACCCTCTCCCCTAGTAATACCATGTCAAGTTTGCATCATCATGTTGCCACTCTATTTGCATGGGTTATTAATCCTAAACAATAGTACCTTTCCTATAAAGGCTCCTCACTGACCCAAAATTATATAAATATAGTTAATCATCCACAAATCAAAATACAAGGCCCTTTACTTCACTCTTTTAATTATAATAGCTCTTTGCCGCCTCTAGAGTGTGAAGTCACAACTAGATGCCCACGAGTTACCATTTAGGGCCCTTCACCCACTTCTTTCCATAAACCCAATAAGAACACTGTGCTAACAGTTATAAAGCTGAATACTATCCCAACAAGGACCAAGCTAATTCATTCCACAATTTAAAGGCCTTATGGTATAATGGATCAATTTGAAAAAATCCATACATATTTCCATATTAGAACTCTTGTAGACATCTGATGTCCATCGAACCATCTTCAATAAAATTTTACAAGAGTCTATTGTGCATAATGATATAAACCTTGATCAATTTCAGAATTGAGTTGGACATTTGTTTTCATTTCAAAAAATCACATTTGATCAAAAGGACATGCCCACCCTTGGCCCTAACCATAATAACCCACTATACATTGAGATAATTATTATGGATCACAAGATCAAGAGAGTTCTTATAGATAATGGTTAAAGGATTAACATCATATCTCTTAAATTAGTATGATGATTGGGTTACATGGATAAAGACATTCATCCAAGAACTATTACAATCAAGGCTTACAACAACACCAAGAGGGAGTCATCCGATACAATTTAGTTGCCAATCATGGTTGGGTCCATTTATCATCACACATTATTCCATATTGTGGATATTGAGCTTCCTTATAACATAGTTCTTGGCCATCCTTGGATCCATGAAGTACAAGTAGTTCTATCTACTCTTCACTAATGCCTTAAGTTTCCCTATGATGGGATTGAGGTTAGTATTCATGTTGATTAGTAGCCATACCAATACTACAAACATCTTGAAGCTGAGTTTCATAATTATAACTATTTCCTAGGTTTTGAATTCATTACAAAGAAGAACAAAGCCATTATTTCTCATGCATCTCCATCTAATTATATAAAACATAGTGATTTAGCCTCCATTTCAATTGACCCATTTCCTATAGCTCTAGCCAAATAGATTATTATTAAATATGCAGACATTTCTATGTACCATCTAAAAGATGTCTTCCATATTACAAAATTACTAAAATCCCCTAAAACATTTGGTAAACCTAAAACCTCCTAGATTCCTAACAGACTTGATTAGATTTGGCAACCAAAACCTCCTATGGTTTTTGTACCTGAAATTGCACCAAAGAAAGATCAAGAGGCTTTTATCAAGGGAGATTGGTTATATTCTAAGGGCCTTGTCAATTATTTTTAGAATCCAAAGTATTCTATCCCTAATATGATAATGGATCATCTTGACTATATAAGGAAAGGCCTTGGCCCACACACGTAAGGAATTTAGAACCCTTATCAGCTATAATTATCAACTAGAATCATGGTCTTGGATTTAAACCACTAGAGGATGAACTCATAACATTTGGTAGTGAATCTTCCAAATTGACTAGTAATGAGACTCCTAGTAGTGACAAAACATACGATTATAGCCTTTTTGATGAGCTTGCTGATTCAGATTTGTTTGATTCAAATACCATATTAACCATAACACCTATTGGAGCTTCCTATATTGAAGCAAAAACCCATCCTAGTGGTGCTTCCTTTCCTAAAGTAGAACATTATATCTTTAACATTAGTTATTCCCATCCTAAAGCAAACCCTCACTGTAACCTATGCCTTTGCCATCCTAAACTCATAGATTGGGATTAATAAAATTTGGTCATATGCTTTGATGAGTTTCAAAATAAATAATTGATTATAGAATACATGGGCCTATGAGATGTATTCCCCATTGGTGATCATAAGTAGGGTTTTGCTTTTTTATTTAATTCTCCTACCTACTTTGGAGAATAGGCAAACTTTCTTGGTCATAATAAAGAACAAACATCAATATCTTTAGGTGAAAACCTCTTTGAGGCACTTGTTGATTAGAGAAAAAATAAAGAAAAAGGTAAACCTTTGAGTGAAAACCTATTTCAGGCACTTCTAAGTAGGAACATTTGCTCATCCCCTCAGGATGTAGAAAGTCCATCTAGCCCAAGTTCCATAGCTAGTACAAGCATCTCTTTAGAACAACATCAAATATTTGAGAATTTTGCTCTTGAGTTTTTAGAGGTCTTTGTCAATTGGCCTTTACTTAAGAATGTAGATTCTAATTCTTCATATTATCTAGATCTTTGGGAGGAACAATAAGAAGATACAATAGAAGAAGATCATGACCATACATTGCCTACAATTCTTGAAGATAGATCCACACTCCTTATGGAGAGCACAAAAAAAGTGAATTTGGGAACTAATGAGGATCCTAAAAATATTTATCTTGGAGCTTCCCTTATTGAATAAAAATGTGAACATATTATATTCATCTTTAAGGATTATATAGACATATTTGCATGGGCATATTCAAACATGCCAGGCTTGGATCCGGATTTAGTTGTGAATCATCTTGTTGTTCACCTTGATGCTAAACCAATCCAGTAAAAGTTGAGAAAGATTTATCCATGCCTCACCCTTTTGGTTAAGGCCAAGCTGAAATTTTTTTTAGAAGCTAATTTTATCATACCATTGGATTACTCTAAATGGATTTATAACATAGTGCCAGTAAGTAAAAATACCCTAGGCATACAATTTTATAATAATTTTCATGATATCAACAAAGCATTCCCCAAAGATGACTTTATTTTACCCAACATCAACATGATTATCAACTTAACTACTGTGTACAAGATTTTATCCTTAATGGATGGATTTTCCAATTACAATCAGATCAAGATAGCCCCTGAAGATCAACATAAAACTACATTCACCACTCTGTGTGGGACATTCTATTACCAAGTCATGCCATTCATTTTGGAGAATGCTAGAGGCACATATCAATGTGTAATGACCATCATCTTCCTTGACATGATGCATGACATTGTTGAGGACTATGTTGATGATATACTAGCAAAATCATGAACAAGAGCTACACACCCTAACATTCTATAAAGAATATTTGAGAGAATTTATGCATATAAAGTCCACTTAAATCCTAAGAAATGTGTCTTTAGAGTCACATCAAGAAAATTTATAGGGTTCATTATATCCCAATAAGGGATTGAAGTTAACCTTGGAAAGGTCACCATTATTATTAAAATGCCTCCACCAAACAATCTTAAACAATTATGAGGTCTACAAGGCAAGATCCAATCTATACATAGATTCATTTCTCAATTGGTATATAAGTGCCACCCATTTACCCATATCTTAAAGGAAGGGGTAAAATTTTAGTGGGATGAATATTGTCATATAGAACTTGCAAAGCTTAAAACATACTTGGCCAATCCACCAATCTTATGACCTCCAACACTAGGAAAGCCACTGCTTCTTTATATATCAGCCATATAACATGCACTAGGGAAAATTTTGGCTCAACATGATGATCATGGTAAGGAACATGCAATTTATTATTTAAGCCACACATTGGTAGCCTATGAACATAATTACATGCCTATTAAAAAGGCATGTTTAGCTATGGTGCTTACCACTCAAAAATTGTGACATTATATGCTAAATCACAAAACTATTGTTATCACCAAGGTAGATCCTCTCAAGTTCCTTTTATCTAAAGAAGCTCTTCAAGGATGCATGTATAAATGGATTATGATTCTTAGTGAGTTTGATATTAAGTACTAGAATCAAAAGGCAATCAAAGGATAGGTTCTTGTAGACCAACTTGTAGAAGCTCTTATTATAGCCACTCAACCCCTCAACTTTGACCTTCTAGATGATTCTATCATGATGATAGAATAAGCATCACAAGAACCTAAATAGTGGACACTCTATTTTGATAGATCCTTCACATCTTGAGGATCTTGAGTTAGCATATTGTTGATCATGCCATAGGGGGATTTGATCCCTAAAGCATTCCATATATAATTTCAATGTACAAATAATATGGCCAAATATGAGGCATTGGATTTTAGGACTCCATCTTGCCATACAATGAGACATTCAAATCTTAAAGGTATATGGAGTTTTAGAGCTAATCGTACATTAAAAAACTGATCAATATAAAATAAGATATGATAAGCTTGTTCCTTACAAGAAAATTATCAATAACCTCAAAACACATTTTAAAACTCTCAGTTTAAGCAAGTTCTATGATTCAACAACAGATCTACCAATGCCATTGGTTCCATGATTCAAATGCATAATAGTGATAAAGAGTATCAGTTCTTGATTGAAATTTTTTTTCAACCAACACATATTTTATTATATTTAGAGAGGATATGAACCATTGCTGATCCTAATCTCTCACCTGAGTTACCATGGTACTAATATTTTTATAAGTATTTCCATAGCCATGTATTTCCAACCAACCTTTCCAATAGCCAATAAAAACATTTCTTTCATCGCTTAACACATTATATCTTCCTTGAAAACATGATTTATCGAAAAGGCTATAATGGATCACTTGTTCATTATTTATCTTTATGAGAATCCAAGATGGTACTAAAGGAGGTTCATGAAGGAATGTGTGAGGCCCATACCAATGGTGTAGTCCTAGCCAAAAAACTTATCAGAATAGGTTATTATTGGCCCAAAATGGAGAGAAATGCTTGTAATTATGTAAAGAAGTGTGTTTCTTGTTAGTATCATGGTAACTTGAGACATATAACTTTCTTACCATTATAACCGATTACAACACCATGCCCATTCTCAACATGGGGTCTCGATCTCATTGGGAAAATTAACCCAACATCTTTAGATGGCCATAAGTACATTTTGACTACAACCAAGTACTTTACCAAGTGGATTGAGGCCATTCCTCTCACTTATGTTACCAAAAAATAAATAGACAAATTCATTCATTACCATATCATTTGTTGATATGGCATCCCAACCCATATTATATTTGATAATGGTGGATTCTTTGTGAGCCAAGATGTAAAATCTCTTTATGAAAAATTCAAGATTAGGCACAATAAATCCACTCCATATAACTTGCAAGGCAATTGATAAGTTGAGGCATCAAATAAAACCATTCTAACCATTTAAAAAAAGATTATTAATGATGCTAGCCATAATTGGCACTTGAAATTCTTTCCTTCCCTTTGGGATTATAGAACCAATCATCACACCCCAACTGGAGCTACTCCATACTCCCTTATTTTGGACACTAAAGCTATCATCCTAGTTGAGATTGAGATCCCATAATTAAGAATATCATTAGATCACATGAAGATGATGAAGACTATAGAGCCTCACAGCTACAAGAACTAGAACTTCTTGATGGTAAACATTTGGCTACCCTAGAAAACTTGTAGGCCTACCAAAATAGATTGTGGAGAAGCTACAAAAAACACTTTCTCTATCAATAATTTGAGATTGGCGACTTAGTTTTGAAAGAGAACTAGAAGAACACAAATGCTGAACCTAAAAAGAAAGGAAAATTTCAGCCTAATTGGTTAGGATAATATATTATCATAGTGAACTATGGATCAGGAACATACCGACTGGCTAAACCTAATGGTGAAGAGATTTCAAAGCCCATGAATATCATACACCTTAAGAGGTTCTATGCATGAACAAATTTGAACCATTGTCTATAATACCCCTAACTTGGGGGAAACTTGTGCTATCATAATTTCACCCCACCCTTTTATCTTACCTTGAATACATTTTATACTACCCTGGTTCACTCTTCATGAATCCTGATAGTAAAGGCTTTTAACCCTTGGCACTATAAACACATTGTTCATCCCATTCTAGATTTATCTCTTTGAGAAACATATTATTTATTTTGTCTAGGACATGTTATAATATTGAAAACTTTTTGTCCCTTGACCAATTATGGTCTTGATTATGTCTCATGAACATTATGATCATCTTAAGCAGTAGTTTTACAAAGTAATTTAGCCAGGACCATCTTGTGCAACTTTGGATAGGTGAACCGCTACATCTTCTCAGTACAAAGTATTTGCTTCTACTTTTTATTTTATCAAATAACCTCTCTCTTATTGATTTATGAGCATGGGATGTTATAGCTAGCTTAGCTATTTTATTGGAACCTCTACTCTTAAAATGTGCATCTCCTCGACTAGATGGTCCCACCTTGTGCATATTTTTTTCCCAAAAACACCAAAAACATTAGAAATATTTTGAAAATACCAAAAACATCAGAACATGATCCAAAAAAGAACAAAAACATTATCTCATGCTTCTATACGTTTGTAAATTCTTTTTCCATAATCCCACACTCTCACTATTTTA
Organism: Torreya grandis; assembly: GCA_037957365.1. Taxonomy (NCBI): domain Eukaryota; kingdom Viridiplantae; phylum Streptophyta; class Pinopsida; order Cupressales; family Taxaceae; genus Torreya; species Torreya grandis. The sequence goes on from JARHVA010003687.1 coordinate 1,013,203, forward strand.
TGAGCAACTGTTAAGTTTGAATGCTCTCACCATTTTATGAGCAATTGTTAAGATTGAATGCTCTCACCATTTTAAGAGTAACTATTAAGTTTGAATGCTCTCTCCATTTTGTGAGAAATTGTTAAGTTTGAATGCTCTCAACATTTTGTAAGCACAAAAACACCAGTTCATTTTATCTTATCCCACACACTTGCCATTTTGCAAGATCATTCTTTCTCATCTCATCAGCTTCTTGTTTACCAGACCATTCTTGTTTATTTATCATATTTTCCATTTCTTATATAACATTAATCAAGCTATTCTGATCATTATTTTTCTTCTATTCCATTTCCTAGGAGAAGTACATTTGGCCAAAATTTTATTTTGGAACATGCATCCATGGAACTATGTACGTAACATTCACTTATATTATACATCTGTAGTCAGCTCAGCCAACCCCTTCCTTTTTTCTCTTCCCCCATTTCTTCTATCATTATTCCTCTTTAATTAGGGAAAAATTTTCATGTCATTGTTGTTTGTTATGATGTGGTAGAAAGTAACACCTCTACCACACATGCATGAACATTTGTATTTAAATCACACTAACTTGGTTTTTATTTGTGTGTGTTTATTTGAGTTTTCTTAGTGTTTTTTTGTGTTTTCTTGGTGTTTTGTTGTGCTTTCACACCTCTACTTTTGTTTATTCTCCTTTTCTCTTTTTATTACTTCTTGGTCTTGTGTTTCCTTGTCTTATTTTTTTGTTTGATTTTGCTTTTTTCTTTTGTGTTCAAGAATGCCTTGATGGTCCACATGGATCTTGATTATTCATATCTTGGTCTCATGTCATTAAGATGTTCTTGCCTTTTATTTTTAAACATTTTTGTTCCTACTTAAGTCTTGATAGATAATATCTTAATTTCAAGTTAGGTTCAATTATGTTTATCTTTTTCTTTATCTTTTGCTTTTTTGTTTAAATGTGAATCACTGTAACTCTAGTTTTGGTCATTATTTTATCATTATCCGTAGTTATAGATATTCAAATTTGAAATGACTTAATGAAATTGGAACCTTATGTCATTCTAAGTTATTTATACTTATGATGCCTAATTTATTTTTCTATAGCAAATAATTTTTGCTCAGGTCTCAAAGTCTTAAATGTCAACATCACCTCCGGTGAATGATTCTCAAGAACACTTTACAAAACCTTGGCTCATGATATGGAAGAAGGCTTTTAGGTAACATGTATTTTAGGCTTCTTTGTCTATGCTTAGATGTGCATCTATTTGCATACATTTTGAGTCTAATCAATTCTTGGTCATTTTTCATCATTCTTCATTCCATTCTCTCCCAAAATTGGGTGAACTACATTGGCATAGAGTTCATGGCAGAACATGAGTCCATGAAACCATGTTGGTAGTGCTCAATTTCTATTTGAGGTTAGCTCAAATATCTCCATTCTTATTTTCATCTCTCTCATTATGATGTGCATTATCATATGCTTGGTTTTATATGGCTTTCTAAGCCATTACACCATCGCATGTATGTTTTCACCCACTTACTTTAACCTCTCTTTTTGGTTATATCTTTGAGATATTTTACTTACCAATTACCCATGATAGGGCCTAGCATATGAACCACCTTCAAATCAAATTAGATCTATAGGGGAAAAATCATTATTTATTCTTTATAAATGATCAAAATTTTCCCTGTTGGGGTAAAACTATTTTATCACAATCAAATCTATTCTACTGGAGTACTTCTTATTATATTCTCTTTGGAGATGCCATTATAGTGGTGCTTCCCTTCATAAAGTAGAACATTCTCCCTTTTCCTCTAATTCTAAGCTCTCCACATTTAAGCCCATGATGGAAATATTTTAGTGTGCAACTTATCTTGAGATTGATCAATGCTATAAGCACGTTAGCTTGTACTCTCAAATTGGGTATGCTTACAGTGTGTCCCTTAAATTTATAGATTGTATCTTTCCCATTCCCCCTATCTCTGGGACTTGTTAGACCTATAATTATATTTTGATCATTAATGGTAATCATGTGTGCAAACATTAACTCATTTGGATGTGATCTATTTTATGGGTTAATCTCTCATTTTCTCTCTCTTTTTGAGAGTCCATCCCTTACTTCCATCCTTGTATGTCCTCTTGAAGGGGAATCATGGGTATATTCCAATTTATTATTGACAACTCTTTTCTTTTAAAAGACATCACTTCACCTAAATGTCTAACTACACCTTCTCAAATAGGGGTAAAGTATAAACATCCAATTCCTAACACCATTTGTGTTGAGATTGTCAATCTTACTCAAATTATACTCAAATGCACATTTTAGGTCAAAATATATAAAACATCCTAAATGGTTCAAATTTTTCACTTAAATGTGCTAGTTTAGGTTAAGGTGATGCATTTTATGGGCCAACTAACTTTGATCAGATCATTTTGAGTCAAAATGACAATTTTGCCATTTAGTGCTATGATCACTCTTTTCTTCTAATTCATTGGTACACATCATGTACCCTTATTATTTGGTGTTGGCAACATCCTAAATGGGAATAAAACTTGAACACATACAACATCACCTTCCAGTTCCTCTCCAATCAAATTATGACCCAATAATATGATTTTCTAACCATTTTGATCATTTGAGGGCCAATTTTCAAATAATTGCACAAATGTTGATTAACCTTTTTTAAGGCTAATTAATCCAAATCAAGATATTAAATGGATTTTCCATGAGAGTTGTTGAATATTTATTTTTGAAAATTGATTCCTATTAACTACATCATCAGGTGACATAATTTCTTGGGAAGACATCCTTAGGCCATAAATGCCACAAATATCAAGATTATGGGTCACGCATGCCTAGTTAATGCCTCCCATGCCTCTTCAATTCCCCTTCTTCCAAGGCCATGATGAAGATAATTATGGATTTAATTCTAAATATTAGGATTATCCATGGCCACACATCTCAATCTTGAGATGGATCGTCATGGTTGATCTTGACCAATCTCAAAAATTTATAAATAAAGAGCCCATGGATATGAATTTTAAGCTATTTTGGTGCAAGGTTATTATTCTCAAATATCTTCAAAGATTGAATTTAGCAAAGTTATAATGTTAAATTGTTTCAATAAGGTTTTACATTTGATCATAGATTTTGCTTGCAAGCTTCATTGATAGGCTAGTTTAGTGATTTGAAATAAAGAGCCTAGATTTTGTGGAGTGTTTTTGAGGCATTACAGGATCTTACCACCATTGTTTAAAAATACAAGGATGCTTGATCAAGGGAGAACATGTTTTCAAGCCATGTGGGTAAGGTGAATCCATTTGGGAAGGTAATATGGTGTTGCTTTCTTTCATTTGTTTCTTGCTATCCTCTGTAATTCTCATAGGAATAAATAGGATTGGTTAGTTAGTTATTTATTTATGCATGTTTAATTATTTATGGACTAATGCTTGACTAATTTTCTTTGTAAACCTCTCTATAATACCTAATAACATAGAAGAGAGGAGAGCCTTAGCCATGTGAGATATAGTCTCAAAGATGATATTGCTAGGGTGGAGATTAAGTATGAATGATGCATATATATTGTATATTTTAGATCTTTAGAAGGTGGTGATAGGCCTTGTGACATAACAAGTGCTCTATCACAAGTTAGATGATAAGGTACCACTATAGGTAATAACCTTGAGAAAGACAATGCTGAAGGAGGGAGTGCTATATGATCTAGGCTCTATCATATAGGTCCAACTTATTCATGATATATTTGAGATGTAGGCTAGAGGATATAAGACCATGGGACCAATCATACTATTAAAAACATAGATATATGAGAGATTTACTATGTATTGATTGGCTAGGTTGCCCGATGTGGTAAATAATAGGTCACCTTGGGTGAGGAGATGGAGGGAGGAGAAGATATCATAATTTGTGTCCCACATGTTAGTGTTATAGATAGTGAGACACACTAACATAGTGTGGTGATCATAAGAGCATCTAATGACTACTTGGGAGAGCTGGCACATAGTTGGACTAACGCTAGAGAGGAGGGAAGTGATAGGGAACTATACATGATAGAGAGGCAGATACCATCAACATACTTGGTGATTCAATAGAGAATCTAGAGAAGAGTATAAAGAGACTACTCAGATAGAGGTTGAGATGGATACGAGCCATGGTAGCTACGTTCAAGCTAAGGAGGTAACCTACAGAGGACATACTAAGAGGTCATGTAGATGGGAAGACTATGCTAAGAGATCACATAGATGGAAAGACCATAGGAGCTAAGATAAATATAGGTAAGAA
>JARHVA010003687.1:1022500-1142500 GCA_037957365.1 Torreya grandis
ATAAAAAAATATGTGATCTTAAGTCTCAACTGTGTATGTGCTTAGTTTGCAAAAAAAGAAGGAAAAAGGAGATCCAAAAAAGACTGGTGAAATGAAATAGTATAAATAAAGATTATTTTCTAACTAATCACATGGTAAAAGGAGATAATAACCAAAGGGAATAGGGTAGATATAAGTAAGTCACCATAACAACTATCTATGAAAAATAAAGATAAGAAAACAAATAATCATGAAGATACTAGGGAAGAGTTTTGAGAAAGATTCTAAAGGAAAAGAAAGCAATGATAAGTGAAAAATAGAAATGATAAGGAAAAGACAAGTATATGTGAAATGTAAAAAAAATATAGAAGCTAACTATAGTAAAACAAGAAAGAGAAACATGATATAAGATAGGAAATAATTTGATAGTGTCAAATGATATAATAAAAAATAGATAAAAATAAGATTGAAGCACATGTATAATCCAAATTTAAATGATAAATCACCATGCATGTTCTGATAAATATTTATGAAGATGGATATGTACTATTGCTAATGTCTCATCAATTTTTGTTAAATAATAGGTAAATACTTCTTTTCTAATCTCCTCAACTAAAAAAGTAGGAATACTCATTGGATCATGCTGAGGAGGGAATTGGTTGAAGGATGTTTAGGATAATGTTTGGGAATGGGATCTATGGGATATTTAGTAATCACTAGTGAAGAAGAATCCATGGGTGAAAAAGGGTCCACTCGTGGCTAGGGAACCATAAGTAGAGGCACAAAAGGTGGTGAATAGACCACATGAGGTGTAGTTATGAGAGAATAAGGAGCAGCCTTCTTGTGAGAATGACCTATGGGAGGAATGGTATAAGTTCCAAGAATAACTATAAGATGATCCTTAAGACGCGGCTAAAGGATACGATAATGATCAGTGTGATGTGTGCCATATTGTTGTTGTAGATAAAACCTCTAACCATACTTAGGTATATGTTCAGGAAGAATCTTTAGAGGAGGCATGGTAGTGACAATTGATAGGGAAGAAGGATGCAAGGTATCAATATATTTCCATAACTTATAACAATGGGTGAAAGAGTGATTATTTGTCCTATAGAAGTAATGGATATGCCTATGAGTATTCTTAGGAGAAACACTCATGAGAGAAGGTGTAATAGGTGTGGATGAAGAAAGATATGGATCATCAACCCTTTCAATGGGCAAAGGATCCATCTTGGGCAAATGAAGAAAGCAATCACCAAGAAAAGGTGGTGAGAGAGAAGGAATGGAAGTAGGCTAAATAAAATTAGTACTAATGGAAGAAGTAAAAGTAGGCTCATCAATAGTGGAATAAGAAATAGTAACTAGTTTTGACATAGATTCCACTATGGGATGAACAAGATCGATATAAGGTCGAAGGAGGGATGCACTAACCTCAATAGTGAACCAATTATGGGAGTCAAGGAACCTATAAAAATGGTAAGGTCTAGTCATAGCTTGATCCATGAGCATAGTTCTATGAGGCTCCTTAGAAATTGGAAGCGTTGGTGCCATTTCTACTCTATAATAAAGAGAAAAGATGCAAGAATAATGAACTATAAATGTTAGAATATGAGGAGATTCACAAAAATAATTAAATAAAGAAGAACAATAATGGATAATCTTAGCATCATAGTCTTGGACAAGGCTTCCTAATAAAGGATTATCTAAATAATAGACATCATCATAATCTAGTGTATGAAGATCAATGACACAAGTTTGAATAACTTTGTCATCAGAAGAAGCATGGTGAATAGAATGCCTAGTCTTGAATAAGACTATGAAAATGTCATCACAAGGTGGTTTGCAAGAAGAGGTTGTAGTGAAGGCTAGAAGTTATGAGATGAGATGAGGTGTGATATTGAAAGTTTTGATATTTAAGTTAATATCATTAGGCTCATCATCATCAAAATCTAAAAGGCTAAGAGGAATGTTACCAATGAGCTTATAATGCCCAATGTAACCTTTGGGTGAATTTATAAGAAAGTTAAAAAACTATGATTCATGTAATGGAATGCTAGGTAAAGGCTCAAGAATAGGAATCTTAAAAATACCATAATCTTAGAATTGCTCAAAATTACAAGGGTTAGTATCTCCTTGAATCTTGTAAATGACTCTATTATAAGGGAATTTGACACATTGGTAGTTATAGAAAGTTATAGCTGACATACAATGAGTCCACGACTTACCAATCAAGATGTTATAAGAAAGAGGTAAATTAAAGATCATCACCTTTACATGAATGGTAATAGGTGGGACAGTAATGAAAAGCCACACACACCCAAGAGGAGTCATTTACCTTCTATCGTATCCTTTTAAGGTGCTATGAGTAGACTTAAGATTGCATTTTGAATATCCAAGGGTTTTAATGAAATCAAGAGAATCAACACAAGTGACATAACCTTCAACAATCAATATTAATTTGACTTAGATATCACATATTTGGATACTAATAAATAAGGGAGGATCATCTACATGAAGAATAATCTCATCGAGGATCATAGACATGATGGGAAATTGTAAAGAAAGAGAAGCATCCATAGTTTCATCAACATTGATGGACATATCTTCACATTATTACAAGATACTATCCTCAAAACTAGATAAGGCTACCTCCCATCCTGATAAGGGAGGATGAGGGACATTCATCTCAAATAATAGTTACATAAGATGGATCTGATGATGGGGATATGTCCTCATAAGCTTGAGAAATTGAATTTGAGATGTGATATTAGTGAATTCCACAATGAGATCCCTCTCATCATAACCCATGAGAATATTTTTAGATAGAGGTGCATAATGGTTAAAGAGTTTGTTGGAAGGATGAATTGAAGAGCATTGAAATTTATGTTGATAAGAATGAGAAGGTTTAGAAGAAGGGGTGGGAATGATATCTTGAGAATTGTGAATGGTATCATATGAATTGGTAACACCATCATTGGTAATATTTTGGTTTTTATTTTTAAGTAACTAACAAGGACCTAAAGAAGGTTGGGTGGATCAAATTGATGCATAAGGAAATCTTATCTTTTGGCTTGGTCACTGGCCTCTCCAAGGTATGTGGAAAAAGGGTACAAACTCGATATTGTAATTTAGTAAATAAAACATTCATAAAGAGATGAACGAGATTGTCATTTTCCATGTTATGTTCACATTTATTTGATGAAGGCTTCCATATTTTAACAAAGGCTTGAGCGGTTTCATTTTATTTTTGCTTGAAATTGATGAAGTGGGCCAAAGTTTTTTTAGGAAGATCACTAGTTTGGAATTATTATACTAAAGCATTTACTAAATCTTCCAAACTAGTAATGGAATGAGATCTAAGTTGATTATACCAATCTAATGCATCACCTATGAGGGTTTTGGCAAGGAGTTTGGTAGCATCAAAGGTGCTTAATTTGACCCAATCCTTATAAATATTTCCAAATGTTTTAAGATGAAGGGTAGGATCAGTTGATCCATTATAAGAGATGGTAGGTGTTATACCTTTGATATCAATGTTAGAAATTTGAGTAGTAAGAGGTTCATTTTTTAAATTCTTAATAACTTTGTTGACTAATAGAGGTTGAGGAATGAGATTACCTTGAGAATCTTGAAGAGGGGTAGGAGGAACACTTTGGTTATGTGTACCCTAAGCCATTGGTTGTGGTTGTGTTTAAAGATTAAGAAGGTGATTTTACATTCTCATCATTTGATTCATATAATGAGCTTGAAATGTGTTCATTTGATTGAGAGTTTTTAATAATATTTGATGAGTTTGATTAGTGTTATTAGTAGTGTTGGTGTTTGAGTTAGTAGTAGTGGTTTGGGTACCACTATTAGTGTTGACATGAGTTTGAGAAGAACTATGAGAGTTTGAATCACTAGTGGAAATTTTTTCTTATGAAGCAAAAGATGGACTAGAAAATGGTTGAGATGAAGAAACACTATAAGCATGATTACCTTGGGTAGTAAACAATGATCTAGTGGATGGATTTAGGATAATGGATCTTATAAGAGGCCTACTAGATGTAGAACTAACCATGTTAGTTGAAATACTAGGCATGGAGATAAAAGAAGCTAGAGAAGACGATGTCATAGCATAAGAAGAAGTCAAGATTGAAGTAAGAGGTTGAGAAGTAAATAAATTGGTACCCTAAAATCTAGTTGAGAAAGTGAAAGTAGGAGAATGAGGCTCTTCAACTTGATGACTAATAATGAGATTATAAATGGTAAAAGGGTCTTTCCTTCTATGTTGAGGGAATTTCATGATAAAAAAAACATTTAAAAAGTATATTATAACTGATATTGATATTATAAGAAGAGATAATTATGATAAAAGTAGGTATTATGAGGATTCCCATAATTCATTATATAGGTTGCAATATGGACATTACTAGTATTCTCAAAAGGAATCCTACTTTGTCTATGGGAGACACTATTAGGATTGGTGAATTCCATCAGATATGTTTATTTATTTTTAGTGTTATCACCAAATAGATAGTCCATGATTAAAGGAGGAAATGCAAGATGAAATAAACAAGAAATTAGAAAGTGACTATAATTGAACTAGGTCAACCTGGTTGACCTAGTATAAAAATTGGGTCTATGAAACTAAAGTAGGTCCACAAGATTGACCCAATATAGAGAAAAAGGATTGGAAGAAAAGGAAAAAAGTCTCAAAATAGGACTAGGTCAACCAGATTGACCTAGTATAGTGTACAAGGACTAGAAAATATGCTAGGTTAACCTGGTCAACTTAGTATAGTAAACAAGAAAAAGAAAGAGCTGATAATCAATTTGTGAAAATAAAGTGAGATAATTTGTAGTTAGTCTAAGAAAATAAATGTTGAAAGTAAAAAAAACAATCAATTGAATTGATGTTAGTCCAATTAATTATTGTACCCAAAGCAAAAATCTTGTACCAATATGAACTAGTGCAAGTTATTGTGTACACAATTAAGTAAAGAGCAAGAAAATAACTTGGAAAGTAAAGCTAGCTAATTAGTCAACCTATAATGTTAGATATATTAAACATGATTTTAAATGATAGAAAATTGGATATAAATAAGGTATTAAATATCAATCTATGGATGGTTTTAGGTGAGTTTAGGATGAAAGGGACTGTATTGGAAATGATACAGGCTTGGTATTGGGGCCTACCTCTTCACTTTACATACCATAGTGATAAGAGTGTTAGGTTATTAGCCAAAATATACCATTAACCATGCTTTATAGTTGACTAGATTATCAAGTAGGCTTCCCCCTTGGTGATGAAATCCAAGTAGGTTGGCTTGGGTAGTCAAATGTTAAAATGCTTTTTGATGTTAAGTGATTTGACCATGTGTGCATAAACTAGAAATAGTGTAACTAAGTGGTTAATTAAAAACCTCTTAATTAGACTATTTGAACTATTCTAAACATCAAACAACTAGAATGAAATATGTGATTATCATATAAGGTGAATTTCAACTTTGAAACAAGGTATAGCGAAAGCACTATATGCATGAAAAATAGAACTAGGTTGAGAGTGTCAAGCTAGCACTATTGAAAATAGGGTTTGGAAAACCTACTAGGTTAACTTGGTCAGCCTAGTTATTTCAAAAAACAAATAGGACATAAAACTAGGTTGACCAAGTCAATCTAGTTGGCTGTGTAGAGGCAGTTTTAAAGGCTACAAACTTGAAAGGAAAATACAAAAATAAAGAGATACATAAGAATATAAAATCACCTTGATGGTTTGGAGATATAATTTGTTGATTCAAAACCTAAAAATTGGTTTAAGTTGGTTGATGAAGCAATATAAAAATCTACTAAAAAAGTTCTAAAAATGCATTAGGTTGACCTAGTCAACCTAGTTGGTTGGATTGGAAGTCTGGAAATATACTAGGTCGAGCTGGTCAACCTAGTAGGATGATCTAAAAGTCTAAAAAGTATAATTTGTATTGGGTTGAGATGATCAATTAGGCTATATAGAGACTATTTCAAAGTGACTAAAAATACACTAGGTTGATCAAGTCAACCTAGTAGGATAAACTAGTATTTTAAAAAGTGCTAAAAACCTATACAAGGTCAAGCTGGTCAATCTAATTGCCTGTTCCAGTGCATAAAGAAAAAGAAAATTAGGTTGATAGAATCAAACCAATATGCCAAAATATATGATAGAAATTATGACAAAGTAATGAAATAAAAGTGAATAAATCCAACAAGGATTTGATACACATCAAGTTCACAAGAATGTATGTAATTAGAATTGCATGATGTGCATGAATTAATCTTAGATCAGATAAAATAGAGAACACATACACTTCTAATTGGGGATACACTTTTTAAGAGGGAGCATGACCAATATGGTGATTTTCTAGACCTGATTAGGGGATAACTTGTATCAATTGTCACAACGCATCATGATAGAAAGGTTCCAAAGCCTACAATCTAACACAATCACAAAATAAAACTAAAAGAATCTTATGATTTGATGTTCACTTATGTAATAAACAAGAAAGTAAACTATTTTAAAAATAAGAAAAATAAACTAATCTAGTACACACCAAATCTTGTGGCACAAAGTGGGGGTTAGAACAAAACAAATAAATAATAACTAAAATAAACATGCATATGAGACATATAGTCACATCAATGTATATGGAATACTAATACATGGAAGAGAAGAATACATACTGCATTATCTATCTACTCTTACAAAGGAGAAATAAAGTTAGGAATACTTACCTTTGGATATGAACTTGTCGAGTCTCAACGTCTCCCTTGGTCAAGGTGTTAAGGTGTGGAGCCTAAAAGCTTCACAGATGAGCGATTACCAAAGTTACAGGTTTACATAGTTATCGGCATCAGTCAGGAGCGACTGACATCAGTCTGGTGCAGTAGAAGAGACACCGACATTGGCAGATGATCGATCGACGTCGATCACAGGCAAGCAGGCAGGAACCGACGTTGGTTACTTGTGCATCCAGAATGCTATTTTTGAGGATAGAAGCGAGTGTTTGCATGATGAGTTTAAGTCTTAGTCTTAAGTTCGCATTTCTATTATTAGTAAGATTGTTTTTAGAGCCCTTGTTCAAGAGGCTTAATTGTTGGTTGTAAGTGCATGCTCAAGTCTCCTAATTCTATATGTAGAATTAGATCTTCTCAGCTTAGTGTGATTATTGTAGTAGTTCATTGTATGTGAATGTTGAAGAATAGTATAGAGTTGTATCAATCCAGGTTGTTGGAATTTATTGTACTTGAGAGAGAGAGCTCTTAAGGGATAGAGATCTAGAGAGAGATCTTGTGCATCTGAGAGAGGTGTGGAAGAAAGAAGTTTCTTCAATTTTATTCCTTTTGTAAAGAGTTTAATACAAGTTTTCAGGGTGGTTTCTTGTATCTCTTGTTCTTTGCTATTATCTGATTCTAGTTACTTATCTATCTGATTTAACTCCGCAGTTTATTGCTTTCATAAGTGTAATCATATTATTGGTTGATCCCCAACAAGTGGTATCAAAGCCTTTGTTGTAGGGTTAGAGTTTGATATCCAATAATTGGTATCAAAGCTCAGGTTCACTAACAGGCAGTTCAAATATGTGTAGTGTGTATTGATTACAAGTTGCTCACAGGAGTTTTTGCAGGGATTTCTATTTGAGTGGGAGAAGCAATGGCAGATGAAAGTAAACTGAGAATGGAGAAGTTCAATGGCAAAAACTATCAACATTGGAGAATGTAGATAGAGGACTATCTGTATCAGAAGGATTTATACTTACCATTAGGTAGGATTGCAAAGAAGCCCACAGACATGGAGGATGAAGAATGGGAAGTTCTTGATAGAAAGGCTCTGGGGTCTATAAGATTGAGTCTAGCATCTACTGTGATATCTAATTTATCACAGGCAAAAACAATGGTAGAGTTGATGACTACTCTAGCAAATTTGTATGAAAAACCCTCCGCTTCTAATAAGGTATATCTTATGAAGCAGCTATTTAATTTGCATATGCAGGAAGGTGGATCTGTATCTAATCACCTAAATGATTTCCATGGTATTGTAAATCAAGTAAGTTTAGTCAAAATTGTATTTGATGATGAAATAAAAGCTCTTTTAATATTATGTTCTTTGCCTGAAAGCTGGCATAACTTAGTAATGGCAGTTAGCAATACTGCATCTGCATCAAATATTTTAAAAGTAGAGGATGTTGTTAGTGTTATCTTGAATGAGGAAATTTGTAGGAAAAGCATAGAAGAGACACCTGGGAATGCTTTAAGTTTTGAGAGCAGGGGGAGGCAAAAAGAGAAGAGCAAGAAAGGGAGATCAAGATCCAAGTCTAGGGCTAAAGGTAGATCCAAATCTAGAAATGGCAGAAGGCCACAATGCTGGAATTGTGGAAAGATGGGGCACATAAGCAGAGATTGCTGGTCAAAGCCTAAGGAGGAAAATTAGCATGAAGGAAAAGAAGAAGCAAAGGTTGCAGGTATTGCACAAGATGCTTTAATATTCTCTTTGCATAATAATATAGAATCTTGGGTGTTAGATTCTGGTGCATCTTTTCATGCTACCCCTAATAGGGAATATTTCTATGACTATATCCATGGAGATTTTGGAATAGTATATCTATGGGATGATGAACCCTGTAAAATTATTGGCAAAGGTAAAGTGCAGTTGAAAATGCAGAATGGCAACACATGGGTGTTGAGAGAAGTTATGCATGTTCCCATCTTGAAGAGAAATTTCATTTCTACAGGAAAGTTAGGGGATGAGGGTTGTACAGTAACTCTCACAGTAGAATCTTGGAAGGTGACCAAGGGTGCACTTGTTATGGCCAGAGGTAAGAGAGTAGGTACTCTCTATTTGTGTAATTGTGTTACTAACAATTATCCTTCTGTATTATCTACTTCAGATGTGGATGCAAAATTGTGGCACTCAAGGCTTGGCCACATGAGTGAGAAGGGGATGTCAATTATTAAGTCTAAAGGTAAGCTTTCAGATTTGAAAAGCATGGATCTAGAATTTTGTGAGCACTGTGTATTTAGAAAATAGAAAAGGGTTAGTTTTCTCAAGACTGGGTCTACAAAGAAGAAGCATAAGTTGCAGCTTGTTCACACAGACATGTGGGGACCGGCTCAGGTAGCTTCTATTGGAGGATCACAGTACTATGTTTCATTCATAGATGATGCTACAAGAAAGGTATGGATCTACTGTATTTAGAAGAAATCTGATGTATTTGAGACTTTTAAGATTTGGAAAGCTATGGTTGAGAATGAAATAGGGAAAAGATTAAAGTGCCTGAGATCAAACAATGGTGGAGAGTTCTATAGTTATAAGTTTAACTGGTATTGTTACATGCATGGAATCCATAGGCAAAGGATGGCTCCAAGGACACCTCAGTAGAATGGTATTGCTGAAAGGATGAATAGAACAATCATGGAGCATGGAAGATGTATGAGATTGCATGCTGGTTTGCCTTTAGAGTTTTGGGCAGAAGCTGTTGACACTGCAGTGTACCTGATTAACAGAGGACCCTCTGCAACTCTGGATGGTGGAATTCCAGAAGAGGCTTGGACAGGTAAAAAGTTAGATCTCTCTTTTCTCAAAGTTTTTGGTTGTGAAGCCTTTGTGCACGTAGATAAGGAAAATAGAAAGAAGCTCGATGCTAAGTCTATGAGGTACACATTTATTGGCTATGGCTTAGATGATTTTGGTTTCAAATTTTGGAATCTAGGAACTAACAAGGTAATTAGGAGCTGTGTCATTGTTTTCAATGAAAAAGTGATGTATAGTGATCAGCTAAAGAAGCTGAATCAATCTGGGCAGAGTAATAGTGAATTAGACGAGGTGACGGTCCAAAATGAGCTCGTGGGAAAAAGAAATAATCACTTGCAAGATAACACAGAGACCGACATCGGTAGGATAGGAACCAACATCGATAGAATAGAAACTGATATCAGTCATATAGAGACCAATGTTGATAGGATAGGAACTAGTGTCAATTAGGAAGAACCGATGTCGGCCAGTAATAGGTTTAAAGGTGACTAAGGTCGGTCACTGTCAGCGAATTTGGGTGGACAGCATGTTGTGAATGAGTCTCAAACACCCATCAGGAGGTCTGAAAGGGTAAGTAAGCCTCTAATTAGATATTATCCTTCATTATTCTATTTATTGCTAACTGATGGTGGAGAACCAGAGAGTTTTGAAGAAGTAATATAGGTGGAGTCCAAGAGTCAGTGGGAGTGTGGCATGGTTGAGGAGATGGAGTCCTTAAGAGAGAACCAAACATGGGATTTGGTCGAATTGCCAGCTGGTAAGAGGACACTGAAGAACAGATGGACCTACAAGTTGAAAGAAGGTGAGAATGGACAGATGAGATATAAGGCCAGATTGGTGGTGAAAGGATTTGCACAAAAGCCAGGTATTGATTTTGGTGAGATTTTTTCTCCTGTTGTTAAAATGACTTCTATACGGATTGTACTGTCTTTAGTTGTTGTTGAGGACTTGCATCTTGAGCAGCTAGATGTTAAGATAGCATTTCTTCATGGAGATTTGGATGAGGAAATTTATATGGAACAGCCGAAAGGATTTGAGGTCAAAGGTAAGGAGAAGTTAGTGTGCAGATTGAAGAAAAGCTTGTATGGCCTCAAGTAAGCTCCTAGATAGTGGTATTTGAAATTTGACAAGTTTATGACTGAGCATGGCTATAGTAAGTGTCAATCTAACCATTGTGTGTATTTTAAGAGATTGGATAATGGTAGATATACTATTCTATTTTAGTATGTAGATGATATACTGGTTATAAGATCACACATGCAGGATATCTCTGAGCTTAAGGTGAAATTAGCTCAAACATTTGATATGAAGGATTTGGGAGTAGCAAAGAAAATCCTTGGCATGAGCATCAAGAGAGACAGGAAAAATCATAGGTTGATATTGTCTCAACAGGATTATGTGGACAAGGTGTTGAAATGGTTCAATATGCAGGATGCTAAACTGATAAGCACACCTTTGGCTGGACATTTTAAATTGAGTAAATAACAATGTCCTAATTCACATGATGAGGTAGAGTACATGAGTAAGGTTCCATATTCTTCCGTAGTAGGGTGTTTGATGTATGCAATGGTGTGTACTAGACTGGATATTGCCCAAGCAGTGGGAGTTGTAAGTAAGTATATGGCCAATCCAGGTAAGGAACATTGGAAAGCAGTTCAGTGGATCCTTAGATATCTGAGAGGAACCAGCAGTAGGCACTTGTGCTATGGAGGTTTAGATACTTCTCTACATGGTTATGTAGATTCAGATATGGCAGGTGATTTGGATGGTAGGAGGAGCACTACAGGTTATGTTTTCACTGTAGGTGGAATGACGGTTAGCTGGATATCTAAGTTGCAGAAGGTTGTTGCCTTGTCAACTACAGAAGCAAAGTATATTGCAGCCATAGAAGCTAGTAAAGAGATGATATGGATGACACGGTTCATGGAAGAGCTTGGAAGGGAGCATGGGAGTTACAGATTGTATAGCAATAGTCAGAGTGCAATCCATTTGGCTAAGAACTCAACTTTTCACTCAAGAACCAATCACATACAGCTAAGGTACCACTTCATACGACAGGTATTGGAAGATGGTGATTTGAAGCTGGAAAAGATTCATACAGATAGGAATCCTGCTGATATGTTAACCAAGCTGGTTATAAAGGAGAAGTTGAATCTTCATTCAAATTTTGTTGGTCTTCATGATTGAGTTGAAGATGGAGGAGCTAGAAGATGTTGCTGTACAGGTACTGGTGCAACTGTTTATCTCCAAGTGGGAGATTGTTAAGGTGTGGAGCCTAAAAGCTTCACACATGAGTGCATTACCAAAGTTGCAAGTTTACACAGTCACTGATGTCGATCAGGAGTGATCGACATCAGTCTAGTGCAGTAGAAGAGACACCAACATCGACAGATGATCGGCTGACGTCGGTCACAGGCAAGCAGGCAGGAACCGGCGTCGGTTACCTATGCATCCAGAATGCTATTTCTGAGGACAGAAGTGAGTGTTTGCACGATGAGTTTAAGTCTTAGTCTTAAGTTCACATTTCTATTATTAGTAAGATTGTTTTTAGAGCCCTTGTTCAAGAGGCTTAACTATTGGTTGTAAGTGCATGCTCAAGTCTCCTAATTCTATATGTAGAATTAGATCTTCTTAGCTTAGTGTGATTATTGTAGTAGTTCATCGTATGTGAATGTTGAAGAACAGTACAGAGTTATATTAATCCAGGTTGTTAGAATTGATTGTACTTGAGAGAGAGAGCTCTTAAGGGATAGAGATCTAGAGAGAGATCTGAGAGGTGTGGAAGAAAGAAGTTTCTTCAATTCTATTCCTTTTGTAAAGAGTTTAATACAAGTTTTTAGGGTGGTTTCTTGTATCTCTTATTCTTTGCTATTATCTGATTCTAGTTACTTATCTATCTGATTTAACTCCACAGTTTATTGCTTTCATAAGTGTAATCATATTGTTGGTTGATCCCCAACACAAGGTGCTTTGCAAGATATTTTTATGGCTTATAAGGATAACTAAGATAAATCAGACCTAGGCTACATGACCTACCTAAACATCCAAAATACTTCTCCACAAGATAAGTTCAGAGCTCCAAACAAAAGTATTAGACCCTAAATCTTTATTCCTCAAGTAGAATGGTCAATAAGTAGATGTTTTTAATCACTTCCTTGCTCTCTTTTGAATCTTATGTAATGGTGGTAAATGACCTTATATATATAGTAGTGTCTTGCCTAAAAACTATTCAGACATGTCAGCTATACTAGGTCAATCGAGTTGACCTAGTACATTCTCAAGCTAATGCCTAAAGTCTATGCTAGGTCAGCTAAGATGTAAATAAGTTATAAAAGCAAATATGTCCCTAGAATACACTAGGCCAACCAGGTTGACCTAGTGTAATGAATAGGTAAAAAGGGTAATAAGGCAATAAATGAAGGAATAAAATATGATAATGACTGGAATGGATAGGAAAGAGAATAACAAGCCTAGGGTTCATGGTTTTAGGGAGCTAATGTGTAGATATCAAGTAGAAAAAGGAAAAAAAAAATTATGAAACACCAATGGTTAGCCACCCCTTTCTCATTGCACCCCTTAAGGCATGCACTTAGAGAGATTGAGACTTGATAGGCTCTTACAAGATATGAAGTGTTAGTAATGGATAAAAGTTTGAAATTATTATGTGTATATAGATTTCATGGTGTTTATGAGCATGTAAGGGTATAGACTAGATTGATAAAGTCTTGAGAGATCATCATAACTCTGAAAGGTCAAGCAAAGGGTGAATTATGAAAGCTTTGGAGACTAGACCATCATCAGGATGTCTTCCAAAAATAAATGTACCAATTTATTTATGTAATTTTTATCTTCACTTAGGAATCCCTTGTGAGCTAAAAATTGTAGTTTCAATTAATTATTCATGCCAAGAACATGATTTGAAAGTTTCAAGTTTGTATGAGTTTTTTGGATCAAGTTATGGAATTAAAGTTAAACTAAAAGAGTAAGATGTTCATGTGAACATCAAAATAAATCCTGAGTAGAATAAACCCTTTTGAACTTAAATTTGATGGTTATATCAATGTCAATGATGGTCATGTGAATATAATTTAATGGGAACATGAACATCAAATTTAAGCTCATGAAATAGTCAGTAGTTTTCAAACAGTGGGTCCCAATAGATTTAATGATCTACATTGCATTGTACATCTTGATCCAATGGTGCAAGATGAGTCAAATAGTTAAGGAGCTCAAGAGACCACCACATGGCATAAGCACATGAGGATATAGACTGACATTAATTCTTAAGAACTAACACATGATTGACATGTGACACAAGCTTGGATAGAGTTGATAAGTCAAGGGAAAGATCCATAGCCCTCGCTCATTCACACCAAATAGGATCAACGCTATGAGATGAGTTAATGAGTGAATGATCTAGGTTAGATATCGATGAAAAATGAAATTAAAGGTTAATAAGCTAAGGGAATTCTATTTGATCAAATACATGACCAAGGTTGAACCAAGGCAATGGGTCATCCCATGACCATTGAATCTTGATCAAACACCATAGAAAAGGACATAGTGATGTAGTTAGGCATAAAGAACATAAAGAGACCACCATTAAGGCTAAATAGAGACCTATAACATGAGAGTTTATGTCATATAGGTATCTTTATATGAATATGTTCACCATTGTTAAAATGTGGAGCTATATTTTCAAAGGGTTCTATAAGGCATACGTGTAGCCCCCAATAGTTTCATCTCTAGGACCAACTACCTGAAAAGGACCCCTTTTCTTCACTATGTATGCCATGATGATCCAGTTATGAATAATTAACAACAAGACAAGATTATAATCGATTAGCCTCATTTTTATAACTACATGGATGGTTAAACTTAGCTCATAATAACTTTACTTCATCATTTCAATAAGAAGGAACACCATTGTAACTATATAACCACATGAAGTAGCTCAAATAAATCAAAAGGGTTTGAATGAACATAATTTATAGAGGTAGTTATAATAACATTTAAAATGGATTTAAGATCATTTTATTCCTTTTTTGGCACCAAAACTCCCTCTCTCTTGATTCCTTTCTTCTATAAATATAGCCTTCAAGCTATTGATGAGGATCCTTTAGGCTGGTATGACTAGACTCTACCAAAATTGTATCTGCACCTCTTGGAGTAATGAATAGAGCATTTTTAGTTATTTTCTAATGTGTATTTAGTGTTTTTTTGATATATAAAAGTGGTTTTCATCTTCCCTTTTTAAGTTTAAGCTCAACCTAAGTGCTATAAAATTTCTTTGTAGGTCATGTAATGTGTCTTAACATTGATCTCTCAAAGATATAGTGGACAACCAAATTTAAGTGTCTTCAACTAGACCTTATTTTAATTTCTCCCTAGTCTAAGTGCATCAAAATAACCTCTATATGAAATACTATTTCATATAAGCTATAGTAAGCATTGCATTAGCTTATTTCATAGTCCATTAGTGTGTTAAAGAATTTGAGCTTAAGAATGGATTTGATAAATTCATGGTGCATCACCACATATAAGAATAGTTTCATTTTATGCAATATCTTGACTCTTTTTACCCCAAATAATTTAGGTCTTAGAAAGAAAGGTCCAAACTATCCTATCTAAGGAACTAGCCTCATTAAAAACCCTAGAGGTCTGGTCTTGATATATGTATCACATAGCCTTAGATCATTCCCATGTTAGTATAGGTATGGGTTAGACTTGAACAAATTTGACCTCTATTGGGTGGTATATATATAGCTAATAGTTTTAGTACACCCAGTGGGACCCACCTATTTACATAAGTTTACATATCTAAGTATAGTAGAAAATTCTAGAGTTTTACTTCTAGATTTGCATATTTTCATATGCCCAAGAGTTGTCACAAGATCCTCTACAAAAGATATAAGGGAAGATTTATCCAAGCTATCTTTCCAATCATCAAAGAAGAAGAAATCCTCTTAGTGAAATCATACACCTACACCTCTATTTCTTCCTATTCACTCCAATATTGTTTAGCCTAACATTGTTATAAATCCCATACCTCAGATGGTTGTTCCTAGAAGACAAGCCTTTGTGATATTTAATGGTGGTATTCCTCTGAACCTTACCTAATGGGATGATATTTCAATCTCAAATTTAAAGGCTCTACTTTATTTTATAGGATAAATCTAGTTACTTCTATAGAACATATTGTAGATATTACTAACCTATGTTTAGTGCAACATATGACTTAGGAACATGTAGTAATGAGGTTGTTAGAAACTTATTTCAAAGGGAAAGTACTTCAATGGTATAGAGTATTGGCTCCTATATCAATCAATAGTTTGGATGAATTTGGAGAGGCCCTATGCAAAAACTTTGAGGATAGAAGTGACCATCTCTCACTAGAAGAACATCTTACAACAATCAAGAGATTTAATCATGAATTCATGGTGGATTTCAACTACAAGTTGCATAAGAATTGGGACAAAATTATTGCACTGATTAAGCCTACACCCAACTATGCTTTTTTATACTATCTAAAGGCTCTCAACTCAGATGTAGCTATAATCATTTAATCCATGGGAGGGAACACTCTACCTGAAACTTTTGAAATAGTAGTTAAGGTTAAAAATTAACTTATACAAGCAGGCAAGTTATCTCCAAGGCTATCGACGCCTCTTTTTCTAGAGATACATCCTCATGCTCCAACTATTATTCTAGTTATAGATTCAACAAAGTTTTACCAAATAAAAAGTGATCAAACTAATAGATTGGGGAAGATAAATAGTCTTCTCAAAGATCAAAACAATAAGTTGGTTGGAATGGAGAGGAAATAAGCTCCACCATATAGGCCATATCAAAATACTAATCAAAATTATTAGTACAATAGGCCACCCTATTAGTCCAATCAACAAAGACAAGGGTATAATCCCCAATTAAGGAAATATAATCCTAATGCTCCAAGCAATTTTTGAGCTATTGTTCCAACTCAGAATAACTATGCTCAAGAATGGAAATGGAATAATCAGTGGAATCCAATAAATGACATGGTGATGGCACCAACTAGTGAGAGGTCACATCAGTATTATATGTAGTAGAATTTAACTCATTCTCCACATGAAAAATAGTCAAATAAGGAATCCTCTCTACTACATAGAGACATTCCTTCATTCACTCAAGAAAAAGTTCCAAATCAACAAGGAGGAGAGAATGGTAAAGCACTAATTGATATTACATACATTAATTTTCAAGAAGGGGAACATGTGTTTGAGAATATAAAAACAAATATATGACAAGATTCACAAAGGAAAAATGAACCAATTATAGCTCAGACAAGGGATAAGAAGAGGATGTTGGAGGATAAATTAGGGCAACCTAAGATTTATTCATCATCTCTATAGTCTAGTTAGAAACCTACTTCTTCAAATATAGCTACTAAAGCTCCTACATAATCAACAAGCAACAAAAGTCCTCCTTTGTTCTTCATGTTACTTAAATTCCAAGTGAAGCTTCTACTTCCAAGGTGCAGCACAAAGGTACTAATATTCCCCTTAATATTTTGCATCATTTGAAGAAGGCTAATGTAACTATGTCCATGTATGATGCTCTATCTATTATAGGGCAAAAGGATATTCTCCAACAAGAGCTCTCCAAACTTTCTCATGTGGAAAAGATAATTGATAAGGTGAACACTAATTTCATCAATAATAGTTAGCGTAACCAAGCCCCTATCCAAGTTCCTAATCAAATTCCAAGAAAAAGTAAATTTAAAAATGTTGTCCATCTTTCTAAGGTTTTTAAACCCCACCATTTTATCTGTCATTCATCATAGGGGACTGTTTAGTACATAATTGCATGATAGATTTAGGTGATTCAACATCAATGATGCCTAAAGCCATAACATATTCACTTGGGTTAAAATGTGTTTCTAATGAAAAGGGTGTTGTTTAATTGGATGGATCCCCTACTAAGATAATGGGCATCTTTAAATTTCTTTAGATCACATTGGTAGCTTGTCCAAATTATGTCATTAATAAAGATGTAATGGTGGTATACCTACCTCCATATTTTGCAATGTGCTTGTATAGGGATGTTACTACAAATATTGGAGTATATTTGTCATTTGATTGGTCATACATGGTTTTTAGAAGCATATATGGAACCAAAGTTACTATAATATTTGAACCTATCTCTAGGTTCCACCTAGAACCCTATATCCCCAATCTTGTAAATACCAACTGTGCTATATTTGAAGAGGTTGAAGAGATTAATGAATAAGAACCCTATGATAATCTTTAAGTAATATTAGATCTATACTTAGATGAATGGGTAGTTTATAATAATGAATTTGATCCTTATAGCAAAATTAAAGAGGTAGATTTAGGAGTGTACTACATGCATGACGAAGGTGTTTCTATACCTTTCTTAACTAACACTGCTCAAGTAGAGGATGCTATATAGATTTTATTATTTAATAGATAAAAGTCAAATAGTATAAGTGGAGTAAGATCCATGATGATTTCACCCTCAGGTCAAAATTTCCATTTAGTTGCAAAACACTAATTTAGTTGCACCTTAAATATAACTAAATATAAAGCTCTTTTGTATAGTCTATACGAATCAAGAAAGAGAGATGTCAAGCTCTTCCAAGTCAAGGGGGATAATGATTTTGTATTAAAACAAGTGAGAGGCATAAGTGCAATCAAGAATCACCATTTGAAAGCCTATAAGCACTGAGTATGGGGCCTCATGGAGGATTTTTTGGTATTTGATATCTAATCCATACCAAGAGAAGAAAACCAACATGAAAATAGACTTGCAGCCATTAGTGCCCACTATAATATTAAAGAAGGAGTCAAAGGCAACTAAAGCCAAGGTGAGATCAAGGTTATATGCAAACTAGCTGTACTTGAAAGTGTGGTGAGTTGGTAAGTCTTTGACAATTATGATCAAATCATATGTTTTTTTAAATGTAAGAGGTAGAATTCTACCATAAGAATCAAGACAAGTTACAAAATCAATATGAAGATCAAATAGTAAAAATAAGGTTTAATAAGCTATCTAAAGGGATTAAGACATTATAAAGCATTTTCAATGAATATGACCAAGTAATAAAAAGGAAAGCATACATCTTAGATAAGGAAGAAAACTATGAAAAGATAGAGATCTTTAAGGAAAAAATGCTATAACTAGGAAAGGTCAATACACCAAAGGAGAGAGTTTCATTTGTTACTTTGTGCCAATAATTTTGTGATATATTCTCTTGGGAGTATAAAGACTTGAAGGGGTTTAACCCCAAACTTTCAAACACACCATTGAATTATAAAACAATGCCAAGTGAGTTAGGCAAAAATAAAGGCCTATCAATCCAAGAGTAGAGGACCTCATGAGAAGATAACTCTTTAAATTGATTGAATCAAAGATAATATTTCTAATTAAGCACTCCTCATGGGTGGAAAACCTTGTGCTAGTGAGGAAAAATAATGGAGAGATTCATTTATGTGTTGACTTTAGGGACATTAATAAGGTGTCCCAAAGGACCATTACCCACTACCCTAAATGGATCAAATTACACAAAAGGTGGTAAGTTCTCAAAGGTTATCATTGATTGATAGTGATTATATCTATAATAAGATCATGGTCAAAGAAGAAGATAGGAATAAGACTACCTTCACTATAAAATGGGGCACCTATACATATGTTAAAATGCTCTTTGGACTCTCTAATGTTGGAGCCACCTTCAAAAGAGCAATAAATGTTGATTTTAATGGTATTTTGAATGATATGGTTTTAGTTTATATTTATGATATAAATATATTTTTAAAAAATTCTAATGATCATCTAACATAGTTGAGAGTTATTTTTTATAGATTCAGATAATTTGGAGTTTCTTTGAATCTAAAAAAATGCATTTTTTCAATACATGAAGGAAGACTTATTTTACATGTGGTGTCCAAAAATAGTATTTATATTGATCCAAAAAAGATAGATGCAATCCTTGCTTTATCATTGCCTAAACACAAGAAAATATTGTAGACCTTCTTCAGAAAGATAAATTTCATTAGGAGGCTGATTCCAAGCATTTTAGAGTTGGTCAAGCCCCTCACTAATATGTTGAGAAAAGGCAAAGAGTTTACATGGACAAGAGAAGGTCAGATAACCTTTGAGGCCATCAAGGAGGCAATATCTCATGATCCCACACTTCTAAATCCATATTTCAATAAGGAATTCTATTTGTATGCCTTCTCTACATTAGATGAAATTTTAACCATGCTTATGCAACAGAATGATGAAGGTCTAAAATAACCTGTTACTTTCTTTAGTCAAGATTTCGAAGGTTATAAGGAAAGATATAGATTTTTTGAAAAACATGTACTTGTTATTATAAGAATTTTGAATAAATTCAGACATCTTGTTTAAATAATAAGATTATACTAATGGTATCTCATCCAAGCGTAAAGGATTTCATCCTTAACAAAGATTTAAATGAAAAGAGAGCTAGATGGGTCAATAAGTGCATGGATTATGACATTTTAGTCAAGTTCACAAAGCTAGTTTGAGGTAAAGGATTGTGTGAACATCTTGTAGAAGATGTGAGAGAATAAAAAGAGAAAATTTTGGTAATTTAGGATAGTCAACATGGACCTAAAAATACTCATACATGATGGACATAAAATATTGCTATATTTATTAAAAAAAGAGTGTGTCCAATGAGTTTGAATGAATAAAAAATAGGACACTTTAGGCTATAATCAGTGACATATGTTCTAATTGATAAAGTTCTATTTAAAAAAGACATCAGAGGTATGCTTTTAAGATGCGTTGAAATTAGCCAATCTGATAAGCTTCTCAAGCAATTTTGTGATAATCCTTCCAGAGGCCAATTTTTATACATGACCATAGCTAAAAAAATCATTAGATATGATTAATTTTATTCTAATTTATTTAAAGATGCACATACATGGATTAGGAAGTGTGTAAAGTGTGTAATGTTTGTAGGGAAATAGGGACTAGTTGCTATTCCAGTTAAGCCTATTTAGGTTAAACAACCTTTAATGTAATGGGGTATAGAATTCATTGGTATGATTAATAATCTATATAGTGATGGTCATAAGTGGGTCTTGAATGCTAAAAATTACTTCACTAAGTGGGTGGAAGCAATTCTTTTTAAGGCAGTAAATGAGAACTTTGTGCTTGAGTTTTATGAGAGTCTAGTCACCTATTTTGGAACACCTTCCACCATAATATCAAAATATGTTTTGGAATTTATCAATATAAAGGAATGTTAATGGGATCTTTATCAAGGTATATATCTAACATATTCATCAAATTACTATCCATAGGGTAATGGACTAGATGAGTCTACTAATAAGAACCTAATTTAGATCATCAAGAGAACAATGGAAGATAATTAGAGATCTTGGCATACAAAGTTGAATACTAAATTATGGAATGATATAATAATCCATAAGAAAGACAATGGTAAATCACCCTATCTCTTAGTTTATGAAAGAGAAACAAGGCTACCAATTTCATTTGAACTTCTAGCTTTGGAGCTTACACACCAACTAGAGCTTCTAGAAAGCGATGAAATAGAGGTTAGGATGAATAAACAAAGATAATTAGTGGAAATAAGAGATGATTCCATGAATAACATGTGGTGTAACCATCAACAAGTGATGAATTCATTTAACAAAATATCTTTGTCAAAGACATTTCAACAAGGTGACATAGTCCTCAAATGGGATGAGGACCATGCAAAACTAGGAAAACACTCCAATTTTGATAGCCTTTGGAGTGGACCTTATGTCATCACAATTTGAAAAGAGAGAAATGACTTTGAGCTTGAATTATTTAATGGAGAGATTATTCCCATCCTTGTCAATGGGAGGTATCTCAAGTTTTGCTACTAGTTTTATATCTTTCCCCTTGTACATAGTTAGCTATGTCTATCTTTCCTCCAATTGATATTGCATATTATTTTATTTTCTTTATTTGTTTTTGATTGGTCTATTTTATTGATTTTTTTTTCTCCCCCCATTAATCCAAAAAGTGTTTCCAAAAGTCAAGAAAAATATTTTTTAAGTAACATTTCATTTTTTTAGTCATATTGAGCAATCTTGATCAAAGTCTAGGTCCCATGACCAGTAGGCTGGTCAAGCCAGTTAAGACATCATAAGTGTTAGCCATTGTGGCCCACATATCAAGCTTTTCTTGTAATTGTAAGGATAAGTCTAATAGGGTCTTGATGATGTCAAAATCTCAATGGATTAAAAAAGGGTCCAATAATACAAGTAGAGGGATCCACGAAAGATCTCATGGTGCTTTGGAGAATGCAAGGGCATACACCAGATTGACAAAGTCTTGAGAGACCATAAAAACTCTAAAGGGTTGAGAAAAGGGTGAATTATTCAATATTTGGATACTAGACCATCACCATACCATCTTTCAAAAATAAAAGAACCAGATCATTTATATAATTTTCATCTTCACTCAAGAAGCCCCCATGAACCAAAGGATTGTATCACCAAGTAGTTCTTCATGATAGGAACATGCTCTAAAATTTTCAAGTCCATGTGAGATTTTTGGCTCAATTTATGGAGCTTCAAAATTGAACCAATAGAGTAAGACATTCATGTGAATGTTAGAATAAAACCCAAGTAGAATAAACCCTTTTAAGATTAAATTTTATGGTTGTGCAAACATCAATGATGGTCATGCAAATGTCATTTGATGAGATTGTAGACCTCAAATTTAATCTCATGAAATATATATTGGTTTTAAAACAATGGGTCCCAACATATCTAATGGTCTATGTTGCATTATACATCTTGATCCAATGGTGCAAGATAAGTCAAATAGTCAAGGAGCTCAAGAGACCACCATGTGGCATAAGCACACGAAACTACAAACTACCATTGAATACTAAGAACTAATGCATGATTGACAGTGGCACAATATTAGATAGAGTTGACAAGTTAAGGGCAAGATCGATGGATCTCACTCATTCATACCAAGTAAGATCAATAATTTGTGATGGGTCAATGAGTCAATGATCTGGGTCAGATATTATTGACAAATGAAATTAAAGGCTGAGAAGTTAAGGGAATTCCATTCGATCTAACATATAACCAAGGTCTAACTAGGGTAAAAGGTCATCTCAACACCATTGAAGTTTAATCAAATACCATGAAAAAGGACATAGTGATGTAGTCAGGCATAAAGAACATAAAGAGACCACCATTAAGGCTAAATATGGACCTATAGCTTGAGGGTTTGGGTCATAAAGGGATATTTATGTGACTATGTTCACCATTGTTGGAAGAAGGATTTATATTTTCACAAGGTGCCATGAAGGCATACATGTATCGCCAATGGTTTCACCTTTAGGACCAACTACATGAAAAAGACCCTTTCTCTTCATTTTGCATGCCACAATGAACCAATTAGGAATAATTAACAATATGAAAAAATTCTAAAAGACTAGCCTAGTTGTTGTAACTATATGGATGGCAGAACCTAGCTTAAAATAACTTAACTTCATCATTACAAAAAGAAGGAACATTAGTGTAACTATGTAACCACTTGAAGTAGCTTAAATCAATAAAAAGGGTTTGAATGAGCATAATTTTTGGAGGTAGTTGTAACAAAATTTCAAATGAAGTTGATCTTGTTTAATTCCATTTTGAGTGAGAAAAATACCTCTGTCATGATTATTTTCTTCTATAAATATAGGCTTCAAGCTATCGATGAGGTTCCCTTAAGCTGGTATGACTAGACTCTACCTAAATTATATTCTAAACCTCTTGGAGTAATGAATAAAGCATTTAATAGTTATTTTCTAATCTGTATTTAGTGTTTTTGTGTTTTTTTGATATGAAAAATTAGTTATTATCTTCCCTTTGTAGGTCTAAGATCAACCTAAGTGCTAGAAAATTTCATTATAGGCCATATAATGTGTCTTAGCAATGATCTCTCAAGGATATAGTGGACATCTAAATTTAAGTGTCTTCAACTAACCCTTATTTTCATTTCTCCCTAGTTTGAGTTCATCAAACTAACCTCTATATGAAATAATATTGCATAACAACTATAGTAAGCATTACATTATCTTCTTTCATAGTCCATTAGTATGCTAAAGAGTCTGAGATTAAGAGTGGATTTGATAAATTCATGGCACATCACCACATATTAGAATAGTTTTAATTTTATGTAATCTCTTGACTCTTTTCACCCCAACTCATTTAGCTCTTAGAAAGAAAGGTCCAAACGATCCTATCTAAGGAACTAGCATCATTAAAAACCCTAGAGGTATGGTCTAGATATAGGCATCCCACAACCCTAGATCATTCCCATGTTAGTCTAGGTATGGGTTAGACTTGAACAAATCTAACCTTTATTGGGTGATATTTGGATAGCTAATAGTGATCAATATCAATCTAGTCAATGGTGAATAATAACAAATTAATTATAATAATCTTATATAAAATATATATATATATATATATATATATATATATATATAAATTTTCCACTTTACATGGTCTAAAATCTCAAGTTAGATAAAGTAGTGTCTATAAAGAGTCATAATTGAAAATTAGAAAGCTATCATCTCAAATAATCCTGCTTACCCTCCCAAGGTAAAAAGAAGACACCACAACTCAATGTTTCCCAAACACTACCTACTTACCAAATCTTATAAGTATGGTATCTCAATCTATTTTCACAATTGTAAGAGAGATATACCAACCATAAAGATGTGTCCAACTATCCAATCATAAAACTTCTCTATCACTAAGATTAGAAAACATTATCCCACCATATTTAAGTGGGTATGGTCAAATAACTTTCAAAAACAAATTCTCATTTAAGAGAACATTAAATCAACATGCAAGTAATATTTCTTTTAGTAGAAACATAATAATTTCAAGGAGAATGAGGTAATAAAAAACTCATCTCTAAGCTAACTGAGGGATATGATACTCATTCCTAATCCACATAAGTTAAGGGTGACAACCAAAATAAGATCCTAACACATAGGGACTTTAAAAAAAATAACAACACTATACTAAAAGAAAATTCCCACCACATTAGGTGGTGCCAAAACTAAAATTGGTCTTATAAAAATTTCCATTCTTATTATTAGTGAAAATAAAGCACAAAATTAAAACTCAATATATATATATATATATATATATGTATATATATATATGTGTATATATATATATGTATATATATATATGTATATATATATATATGTATATATATATATATGTATATATATATATATATGTATATATATATATATATGTATATATATATATATATATATATATATATATATATATTAAGTGAGAAGAATCCTAAACTTAAAAACACTCACATCATAAAACACAAATGGTGATGGTGTCTTGATTACCAAGAAGGATGAAATCACACTTGAGGTGTTTGATCTAAGTGATCAAACTATGGTAGAAATATTTTTCTCGTAACTCATGAAATATGCTATGTACTTACTTATCCACCTTGTATTTTGCCATCACCATTATAATACTCAATAAATCAATCCCCTAAATAACTCAACAAGGTACACAGTCAATGGTTCCCATACACATTACTTGAATGTCACAAAACTAACAATAATAACTAAGCCATACTAGAGAATCTATCACATCTCAAAAATCCAATCATGGTGTAACATGATTCTACACTGAGACACCATAAATCTAAATACCAGTGCAATACTTCATGTCACTAGGTTCATAAGACATGAAAACACTAATGGACTCATTAGGTCCTAGAGTTTGAGCCACAACTTTGATACCACATGCAACAACCCCACTAGGTTAGACATAGAAATACATGATTTTTTTTTAATCTAACACATATACCAAATATAGATTACACCATTTAAATATATAGAGACCATAAGAAATACACAAGGTGATAATAGAAACAAGCATAATACATCATATAATACTAATATCTAATATCATGAGAGTACATGTCATAATACAAATTTAGAAAGTAATTAAATTAACTCAAATACAACTAAAACAAGTCTATAGCCACTACTATTTATTTAAAATAACAAGTAATTACAATTTTTCATGATAATACTCAATGATAAATATAATATAATATAATATAAGGTACATATAGATATGTGGCTCCCTAGAGCATGAGTTCCCTAGACTCTCTAGTATCTATGGAATTCTTAAGTGTCATCTCAATAGTAGTACTACTATGGGGAGGGAGAGCATCATCCGAGTGCTTATTAATAGCAACCATAGACCAATGATGCCTTGCATAATCTTCCATCAGGGAATGACTCTCCCTTCATAGATGATTAGATAGTGATTGTGCAAGAATCTAAAGAGACTAGGAAGTAATAATGTGTTTTATGATTCTAAACTAAGCATGTAGTGTATCATAGAAATATATTATATTTCAAGATATCACATAGACATGTGAATCATACTCATGAAATTATAATGTATCACAAAACATACTTTGGCCCAAAGTTTTATAAATGATAAATAATAATCATCTAGATCAATCAAATTTATACACACCACTTGATCGAAATGCCTTTATTTGTCATTATGAGACTAGTAAGCGAGTGAAATCCATCTCACTCCTTACTCCAAATCAGTAATGCAAATTGATCAAATATAACTCAACCACAATACTAATTTAATTTACATCTTATTCACACATGTAATCAAACTAGATGCTAAATATAAGAGTAACCAAAGCATACATTTATTCTATCAATTATATAAATGAATCTTACATTATTTCTATTCCATACTAGAAATAATGACTACAATTTATACCACCCAGGTAAAATATACATAACTATAGATTTTCACTACCATAATTAATTTCTAAACATACTACTACCTATGATAACCCATATTACCATAGTCTAGTATTCTAATATTTAATTACTAATTTTTCACAATCAATCATATAAAGTAGTCTAAAATACATAGAGACATAAGAATTTATATAAGTAACTATATATCAAAAACAACTCATCATTATCATGGATCACAATAACATACCAACACAACATTCGTTAAACTCTAAAAGTTTGTATGCACACATACACAAATCTTACTAACTATAACAACACACACTATCCACAATAATAATGAACATGTATATATTAAAATAGTCAAATATGGATATGAGTTAAGGAATATTAATTTTAGTATATACCACCCTAGGTACAACATACTTTTATAATATAGTACCCTATGATATCACATACTATCATAGGTGTAGACATTAGAAAATTACACATGATAGTTCTAAATGTCAAAACACCCCTAGATCAGACCATTACACAACATCTGACTATGACCTTGAGTAAGTTTAGATAAATAGATAAACCCAACTCACTAACCTACCCTTTTACCCCACTTAACCTTTAACCCTTGACTATTGATGGTTACCTTAATCATCGATGGTCACCCTGACCACCGATGATCAAGTCTTCCCCATCTGAATAAAGACAATTATAGCTATGTGTAAGCTAACACATCAAAATTTAATATGGATGGAAAGATAATGCATTACAACAACCAACTAAACCTCTTATGTAACCCTCTACCTCCATCTCTCTTTTCCCATAAAAGGAGGGGAGTAAGAGGTGGAAAAGAATCTAAGCATCTAGGGAATCTAGAAAGCAAGCTATCAAGCTATCAACCAATAATCATCAGGAGCTTCTAGCATCAAGACCTTCTTTCTAGGTCTTCACTAAAGTAAGACAAAAGCTATGACAGAGACCCAAACCTCTGTCAAAATTATTCTTTAGACAAAGTATTGTTACTCTACTAAAATTACTCTAGGATCAACTACCAACTATCAAACAATCGGTTAAGTATATTTCTAGTTTTCAAGTTTTGATTATTTAATTTCTGACCCAGATCCTTCTGCATCATATATTCTAACCTCTCATCCCTATCCAAACTTCTAACCACCTACTGACCCCTTTTTAAATCTAAATCAGACCCTTTTATGAAAATACCTAAAACCCATAGCAACTACCAACATTCACCCAATCATCGATGGTCGCTTTAACCATCGATGGTTATCCCAACCATTGATGATTACTTTGGTAGGAAATAACAACAAACTATTTCCATATGCTTACTCCCAAACAAATTCCACTTTAAAACCTTCTACCTTTTCACAGAGTCCCTACCTTTTTTTTGAACCCAACTTGACCTATTTAGCATTAATATTGACTCACTATTTGCTATAACTAGTTTATTTCCTTTATCAAGCATTTACTTCTTATTTCACTTCCTTTTAGTTTTTTATATCACTTGATGTAAGTAATTCATGTTTATTCCCTTTAACTTAACTATGGTAAGAGTGTAGATTGATAGCCTCCTAGTAAGTTCACGTTTCTTGGATCTAATTCATGCTAGGTAATCTACCTTGTTATCCATCTAATAGCTCTTTTGCATTAGTGATTTCTTATCTACAATTTATTCTTTCCAAGACAAAGAGGAGATATTCACAATTTTCTAGATCACACGTTCATACAAAAATAGGTTCATCTACCACACCCATAATTAGTTTCTTACTTCTTTCTTTAACTAGAAAATAAGCTGAAATTGAGAGAAACATTTTGGCACACCTAGTGGGACCTAGTAGCATCTAGGTGCCCTTTTATTCCTTATTCTATGCTCTTATAAAGAAATCAAAATTTTATTTTGGGTATAAAATAAACCTTGCATACATTTATTTCTTGCATGTTTAGTTCACATAGTTAAAATTAAAGGCAAAGTAATTCAATCATAGCTTCACTTATTTATCACACACCATACCAAACCACTTAAATCAATCAAAACATCATAACAATTGACATAAGGCTCGACTAGGGTTTCATATCCTAGTAGATCACAATCACCCTTTGGCTATCTTACTTAGAGGTCATTACCAAAAAGAAAAGCCAAAACTCAACTCTCTAATTGAGTCTAAACTCTAGAAATCAATATATACTAGCTAAGACACCCTTATCAGTACAATGTGTGAAGAGAGGGGGTAGGCCCCAATACCAAGCCACATATGGATTTCCAACATAGATCCTTTTGAGAGCCTTAACCACCTAAAACCAACCATAGACTTCTTTTCTAGTATATGTAATACAAACCAAGTTTTTCTTCACACTTTCCAACTAAGGCATAATCTAGAAGTGAAATAAAAGGTATCCAAAGATTTTAAAATGCACTCTAGTTTATGGTTTTGATTTCATTGAGATCTTTTTCTTTTTTTTAATTTGTGTTTGATTTTTGAGCTTTCATTTATTCCTTTCTATTCCTTATATGGTTTATTCTAGATAAAAGTTGAGGAACTAAACCAACCAAGAGCTAGCTTTATCTTCTTCTTCCTCCATAGAGTATACCTCAGATGTTGAGGGTTCTCCCCATCCTTATACCCCCTACCATGCCTTAGATAGTTATCCAAGGTGATGCAAATTTCACCACTTTCCTTGATAACAATCCCATAGCCATTCAACATTACCTAAACACCCTATCTTACCACACCCCTACTTCAGTTCCTCCTAGTGATCCACCTTATGGGATTCCTCCCCATCTTATGGTTTCTACTACCTCTACCCAACCTAAGATCACTCAAACATATTCCTCCACCACGAAGCCATGTAGTACATCCACCCAAACTCAATAAAATAACCCAACCAATAACCAATTACCCCCTATACCAACTAATAATTCCTTCAACATAGTGACAACCTCACCTCTTGTTACCTATACTCCATCTACCATGGGGATACCTTCTACCCATATTGCCACTATTCCTCTTATCACTACCAACCCACCAATTTCCACCCCACTTCAAAGTTTGGTGCTTTCTATAACTTCTACCCTTCCAACTATCAATACTAGAGTCACCAATTATCCCCAACCAATTAACCCATCCATACCTCCAACCCAATCCTTATCAATTCCCCAATCTATTAATTTGATCATACCTCTAAACCAACCCACATCAACTCCCCAAAAAATACCTATAACACCCTACCCATGCTATGTTCCTAATCCATAAAGATACATAGCTCCATCTTCCACCCAATATTTTATGCCTATTAACCCTTATGAGGCATCATCACAACCCTCCATGACCACATGCCAACATGTGCAATATTCTCAACCTTTTACTAGTTATCCATATATTTCATCCACCTAAATAGATTTGGAACTCCCCAACCCCAAATAGATTTGGTGAAAATGTTGATGGACAAAATGACCAACGTAGAGTCATCTATCTTTGGGACTCATAACCTCTTATCTTATGACCAAATTTGTAATGAAACTCTTCTCTCATTTTTCACTATCCAAACTTACCCTCCTTAATGGAAATTACCTAGATTTTCTAAATTCCAAAGCAAGGAAGTCCCTCAACAACACCTAAGAGCATTTTGGCATTCTTGTTAATTAATTGCCTAATATGATGCTCTTCTCCTTCACACCTTTTTTATGTCTTTATCTAGACCAACATTAGATTGGTATAGTGATATTACTAAACACTCCATATTTTATTTTTCCCAACTCACCCAAACCTTTTTAGATCACTTTTTGATCAATATATCTAAAAATGTCTCCATCATCAAAATCTACTCCATCAAACAATTTAATGATGAATCAATTGCTGATTTCATAGATTGATGGAGAGTTTTTATCAACCATATCTCTTTATCTTTTCCCAAACTCAATTGGATTGAACTTTTCTCTCAGGCTTGTACTAAACACATTCACCCTTACTCTACAGGTTTAAACCTTCAAAACTTTTGATGAGGTTTTCACTGTGGCACACAAACTAGAAATAAGAGCCATCAATGATAGAAGTTGAAACTAAGAAATACAAAATCTATCTTAAAATCCAATTACCCTTCCCCATCCAAAACCACCAACAAATATAAGTACCCTAATACCAAACAAAAGGTAGTTGAAAACATGGTTGTCCTTAAAATCACTCCACCTCTAGTTGTTAACCAATGCAACCAAACCAACTCCTCTATCTCCTCCAATCAACAAACTCAAAATCAAAATTGGGATACCCAAAAATAATAAACTCCATTAGGGGAGTCATATGATTTAGTTTTAGACAAGTTTCTCAAAGCTAACATCATACAACTCCCCCCATCAAATATCCCCAATAATTTGATGGTTCTCACCCAATGCTTGGTTAGTACAATGAGAATGATCTATGTGATTTCCACCATGTCATTGGATATGATGTTATTAGGTGTAATACCTTCAAAACTATTGCCCAAAACTTGATTGATAGAGAATAACTCACATTGGATAATCACAATGCACCCTTAAACTATCACTTGACATCTTTTGATAACCTTTTCCCAACCATGCCCATTCTACCAATCATGATGATAAAAAACTAGAATCATCTCATGCTCGTGAGGTCCATATAGTCAATTTAGTTATTAGTGAACCTATCATTGAGGAAACCACTACCTCAACTACCTTTATCTCCCTCCACTTATTAAAGTGGTGGAAACACCCTCCATTCTTTTGGATACCCAAATAAAGGAAGCAACCACCTCCTTTCATTCAATTTATGAGATAACAAACTTAGCCACCTCTCCTTTGATAGGAACACCAAAGCAGGTGGTCATTGTCATCACACCTTCCTCTCCCATTATGAAATCACCCATTCTCTCTTTGGAAACCATTACATAAAGATAGATCACCTTATCTATTCCTTTCATGGAGGAAACATCCTCCAAAATCTTGGAACCTTTCATCAAAGATAACGGTGAAGAAACCATTCCCTTACCTCAACCTAAGAGTCTAACCTTTGAATATGATGCCTAAAGAGCCAAACCAATTTACAAACCCTTCTTTAGACTAATCCAAAGGCTAGAATTATCTTCTCAACCTGATTTGGATCGAGCCACTTTTTTGCACCATCTTGGGATCCCCTACAAAAAAAATCATGAACCCTCAACCTCAATTTCATCCACCATTAAACCTATCATAACCTAAATCCCTTCATCAAGTACCTCTACCTCTAAAACCATGGAAGAACCATCCAAACCAACTCTATCTAAAATTATCAAATCACCTTACACCTCTCTAATCAAACCTATCAAGAACCTAGGGGTACTTCCTACTCCTAAACTTATTCATCCATATTTTAAGTTGTAATTAACCTCATATACTCCACCAAAGAAAACATTAACCAAACCAACCAAGAATATGGAACCACCCAAACTCCCACCTTGAACCAGAACCATACCTCCCCCTTCCCTCTTACTTTCTATCTTGGGACCACATACCTCTTCCATCCTAGGAGATCATCTTTAAATCAGGATGGTGAATCCTCCCAAAACTACCCAAGATAAACTTCCTCCTTTTATTCTACCTTTACCTACCTCCTCCAAAACATCAAACTCCCCATCATAATTAACTAAACTATCTACCTCTAACTACCCACCTATTTCTAAATCTTCATCATCTCAATCACCCACCTCCAAATATTTCACATTCAAACATTCCACCTCCCTACCATCCAAAACCAAATAACCCCAATTAAACCCACCTACCAAAACCATTCTACCACCCATAACTTTTGTGGTAAATCTTACCTTTAAGAGGATCCCAACCTCAAAAAACAAAATCCCTTCACCCTTAATACCTTTAATTCAAACTTATTCAACCATTTTAAAAAGGTTATTAGAAACTTATTCCTTAAACCTACCACCTATCAAAATTTTTGACCATTTAAGTCCCAAACCATCTTGGTTCAATGATAGTTTAATATGCTCATACCATAAGACACCTAGACATGACATAGAAAACTACAAAGCTCTCTAAGCACTTGTCCATAACTTATGGGATGAGGATGAATATTATCAGATGAACCTCTCTCAAGACCACTATCAACCTAGCCACCAAATGAGCCTATACAACACTTACCCACTCTTGCAATCTCATCCAAGAGTGAGGAGGAACTGAATCAATCTTCTAGTCCAACACTTCCCCTCATCCACACTATCTATATGGTCACCCAATCTTGGGCCTAACAAAAGGATAAGAGAAAGGACAAAGTGTCCATTCCATGGACATATCCTTCTACCCCTCAACCTTTGAACTAGACTCAAGCACCTTCACCTTCACCTTCACCAAAACCCAAAATATCCATTCTAGGTGCCTCTACCTCCAACCCTTATGAATATATCCAATGAGTAGTTCTAAAATAGCTTCCCAAACACTAGTGAATATGAGCCTATATGAACTGATGAACACCTCACCCCATCACTACCAAACACTGATAGAGCCCTTGAAATCTATAGAGGTCTAATTCAAAGACCCTTAACCTCTTGTAGCCTTTATTGGAGCTCTTCACCTTTCCACCCTTGTAACATTTAAGGATTAAAAAATACCCTTAATTCATCTAGAAGATCCTGATCCCCCTCTCTATTATTGCATACATCAATCAAACCCACATAAAAAAGGTGATGATTGATGGAGGGGATAGTATTAATATTGTCTCCTCTCATGCTTATGACCAACGCCAACTACCAAATAATATCATGTCAAAAACCATAGTGGTCCTCTATCCCTTTAATGATACCATGGCCATAACCTTGGGAATAGTCATCCTTTACATCTACTTGGGACCTCACATGCTTTCAGAGCTCTTATACATCATATAAGGTGAGTTATAATATAATTTCTTACTTATATGCCCCTAAATACACTCCATGAGTTGTGTCGCATCTACCTTACATTGATGTGTTAAGTTTAAACATGAGGGCGAAATTCATTACCATACAATCTGACCTTAGTCCTTTTGCATCTTAAAATATGACATATTGACCCAATGAAATTATTTTTCCTCCCTCATCTACGTCACCACCAACCAACAACAACTCCATCCCTACCATTTATGAAGCTTAAACTAGCTTATCTATCCCTTATTCTCAAATCCCCATAGAGGACCCCTTGGAACCTACATTCCAACATCTCTCACTAGGAGAATATCATATTTTGACCTTAGATGACTTCCCTAATCCTCAAGAGTATGGGAACATTGTCTATAATCTTGGTTACAATCCTACTATTAGAATCATCATTCATTTTAGGCTTCCCAACCACCAAACCAATTTCATCTATGGGCAACTTGATCATCCAATTCTTGCTTCCTCTTCCACCTTTTGTACTTGACCATTTACCTTTGATTTCTCCTATTTGGACAAACCATAATTTGACAAATTGTACCTTCACTAGTGTACCTAGAAGGGATTCAACCTTAGCCATTATGAACATGGACCCCATGAGTCACCTTTGATCAAAACCCCAAAAACCTCATGAGGTATTTGTGCTTGGGTTCATCCTACCAAAAGAACTGACTATTTCACCCAAACACACTACCACCATTGAGGAAGACATTCCATCCTCACCAAACCCATATCTTTCAAAGTTTGAAGACTTTGAAACCATCCCTTAATTTTTTTATTTTATACTATTAGTTTGTGTCCTCTGAGCTATCAAAAGGGTGACCAAACTAAATCCTTTCCTCTGATTCATCCTAAGATGGTAGAAAATAATTCTCCTACCATCCCCACCATCCAACATCAAGATGATGATTCCATTCCAACATATCTTGGTGTATGGGATTCTTCTATCCACAAATGCCTTTCTCCTAAGAACGAAACCATGTTAAACAAATCCACTATCAATGTCAACTTGGGTACTCAGGATAACCCTTGAATTATAAATATTAGTCAATCCTTAGATTCCTTAGAACAATAGGATTACCCTTCCTTCCTTCATGAATAAGGCATAACATTTTCTTGGTCCTATCAAGATATGCCAAAAATCAACCTTTATATATCTCTCCATAACAACATCATCCATCCTGATGCTAAGCCTATTAGGCAAAAGCTTTGTAGGATGTACCTTTGTATCACCCTTCTAGTCAAAGAAGAGCTTTAATGACTCTTGTCTATCAAATTAATCCAACCCATTGACTATCCCTAATGGGTTTCTAATATCATTCCCATCACTAAACCCATAGGAGGACTTCACCTCTTTGATGAATTTCATGACCTCAACCTTGCTTATCTAAAGGATGACTTCCCTTTGCTTAGCATCGACCAAATTGTTGATCTTATAGCTGGCCATGAGATGTTATCTCTTATGGATGATTTCTCAATATATAATCAAAACTTGATTGCCCTTGAAGATCAATATAAGACTTCTTTCATCACCCCATAGGTAACCTTATACTATAGGGTCATGCCATTTGGTCTAAAGAATGCTAGAGAAACTTACCAGCATGTGATGACCTACATCTTCCATGATCTCATCCACAAAATTATATAAAACTATGTAGATGATCTACGTGGGAAATCCAAATATCACAATGATAATCTAGAAGTTATCAAAATTATCTTTGAGTAGCTAATCCATTTTCATGTCTAAATCAACCCCAAGTAATATATTTTTTGGGTCCTATCTAGAAAACTTGTTGGATTTATCATCTCTCTTCAAGGAATCAAAGTAGACCCTACCAAATTCAAAACAATCCTCAACATGCCACCTCTAGCCCACCTTAAGCAACTCTATAGCCTACAGGGGAAGATCTAATCCATCCTTCACTTCATCTCTTAGTTGTTAGATAGATGTCAACCCTTTCATCATCTTCTCAAGAAAGATACATATTTTAAGTGGATTAAGAACTATCAACAAGACTTTGATTCACTCAAAGAGTATCTTCTTTCTCTACCTATTCTTATCCCTCCTAAAGAAGACCAACCCTTATACCTTTATATCTTCACCACTGACCACTGCTTAGGGGAAATGCTTGCTTACCATGATGAACAAAACAAACATCAAGTTGTCTACTATATAAGTCAAACACTCGTAGATTATGAGACTTGGTACACCCATACTGAGAAACTTTGACTTGCCTTAGTCTTCATGGCTTCCAAACTTCATCATTACCTCCTTAATCATAAAACCTTTTACATCACCAAAACCAACCCACTCAAGTACATGCACTATAAACCATACCAAAACTAGTGTATG
Source organism: Torreya grandis (assembly GCA_037957365.1). NCBI lineage: Eukaryota > Viridiplantae > Streptophyta > Pinopsida > Cupressales > Taxaceae > Torreya > Torreya grandis. The sequence continues at coordinate 1,058,108 of JARHVA010003687.1, forward strand.
GCTTAGTGGCTTATGTTCTTAGTTGAGTTTGACCTTGAGTTCCTCCAATAGAATTAAATTAAAGGGCCTATCATTACTGATGAATTGGACAAAGCTCTTTTATTAGAAAACCAGCCTCTTCCTCTTTTGTTTTTGGATGAGTCCATCACAATTATCTCTCAAGAGAACATCACCTACCAAATGACCATCTTATTTGATAGCTCAAAGTGCTAGTGCAATGGGGGTGCCAGAGTTATTCTCATTCCCCTCAATGAGGAACCTCTTCCTCTTTATTTCAAAACTGATTTTGAGTGTAATAATAATATGGATGAGTATGAAGCCCTAGTAATAGGTCTCTAGACCACACTAGCCTTGGGGGTGAAGATGATTAGTGTCTTTATCTATTACTAACTTATGGTTAACTAAATCAATGGATCCTACCAATGTAATAATGATATTTTGAAATGGTACAAATATCTAGTAAATATACTCTTAGCATCATTTGATCATTACCTTATCTAATCTAGTCTATGATCTACTAACAAATTTGTAGATACAATGGATTACCTTTCTTCCCAAATCCCATATACACCTTCTGATTCTAAACTCTTTGTCACCATTCATCATTTTATCAAAGCCTATTATATCCAGTCTAACCTCCCTACCGTTTATATTATGGAGGAATCTCCATCAAACATTTGGTATGGTCAAACCTCTAACTACCTCAACCTTGGCATCATTCTTCCACACCTCTCTAGGAATTCCCAAAGATCCTTTGTTCAAATTTACCTCTCATTATTCCATTCTAGGGGAATCCTTTACAAACATGGTTTTGATAACATCCTTTTTTATTGTCTACATATCCATGAAGCTTCCCATGCTATCAAGGAAATACATGATGGGATATGTGGGAGACACTTTAGTGGTCTCATTATCACTAAATGTATCCTTTACCTCAGCTATTATTGGCCCAACCTAAAGCAAGACTATTATGATTATGTGAATAAGTGTGTTAAATGTCAACAACATGCCAATTTATATAACATACCAGCCCATGGCCTTCAAGTATCCAAGGACTTTTGGCCCTTCTCACAATGGGGAATAGATCTCATTGGGGAAATCAATCCTCATTATTCATATTAGCACCACTACATTATCACTACCATCGAGTATTTCACCAAGTTGATGGAGGCTATTCCTCTCATCTCAACTAAAGCTGAAAAGATAGTCAACTTTATCAATCATCATATCATTTGTCATTTCAATGTTCTTCATAATATCATCACTGATAATGGAATTTTTTTTAGAAATAAATAATTCCAAGGTCTTTGTGATGCATTTGGCATAAAGTTAATCTTTTCCTCACCTTATCATCCACAAGAAAATGGATAGTTAGAATCCTCTAACAAAACCCTCAATAAGATGTTAACAAAAATAGTCAATGTTTCTGGTTAGGATTAGCACTTTCACATCCCCTTCACTTTGTGGGCCTATCACACTAGAATTCAAACCTCTATGGGTGTTACCCTTTCTCTCTAGTCTTTAGAGTAGAGGAAATCTTGTCTCTTGAAGTCTATATTCCCTCTCTTCACATATCCTTACAAGACATCATTTTTGAGAGAGACTATTATCAGGAGGGTCTAGCATGACTTGAGTTACTTGATGAGTGCCACCTAGTTATGTTTAAGCATCTTCATGTTTATTAAGAGTGAGTCAAGCACACCTATAACAAGAACCTGAAAGAATGAGAATTCAACATTGAAGACCTCATCCTAAAAGAAAATCAACATGTGACCAATATGGAGAAAATTAAGTGAGGCAAGTTTAATTTTAATTGGATTGGACTCTACATCATAACCCATAAGTATAGATTATGAACTTATCATTTATCGTCTTTTAAAGGTAAACTAGAACTTGATCCTTTCAACACTTTGCATCTATATCCTTTATTTTGTTAAATAAGGATCAAACTCACCTTTTATCTAACTTGAGGTCATTCCTTGATTTAAAATATTTTCACTTTCTTCACACCTTCATCCCATACCTTTGAGGACAATTGATTATAACATAGAACCATGTGATTAACTATCATAGTCATGGCCTAATCCTACATATGGGTACCATGGCTCTAGCCATGGCATGGTTCTCATGGATAATTTTTATCCCTAATTAAATAGAATCCCATTGTCATTATCTCTCAAAACCACCCCTTTCACCTATCATTAACCTTATTATGCTCTATGTTTTGCCCTCATAAAAGGTAAACCTCTGAGCCTATATAGACTTGTCTATGTCTAACCTATCATCAAAAAAATTTGGGACACCTAAATATCACTTGGGTCAAATATCTCTAGCATGCAAATTGTTCCATTGAAGAACAACTACCCAACATCTAAAATTGCTTGAAAAGATAAACTGCTCACTTGAAGGATAGCTACCAAAATGAATAAATCCTAAACTTAGACCACCCCCTCAAAATATGGCTAAGTCAAGTTTTTTCAAAATCAATCATTTTAATCTTCTCGTATTGACCAACTTCATAAACCTATCAAAAAAATAAATAGACCCTATATCAAAATCCGAATAAACTATCTCAAGAAAGCTGTAATTAGCTTTCACTTATAACATCAATAGACTTTTTACATTAATCAATCTACACCTTGCATTAAAACATGGACTTGTCTATTAGAGTTCTTAAGTAACCTATAGAAGCAATAAACCAACCCTTAGGAAGGTTATACTACCCCTCACACCACCTATCATCCATTTCCTCTTTTGTACCCATCTACAAATTAATTGATTTTGAGCTTACTTGACACAAGGTGATCAAGGTACCTTTTTATCAATTAACGCATGTTAGTACAAAGAATTCAAAAGGATTATATTCCTTAATATAATCTAACTTTGGTTTTTGGTTTAGTCCTTACCAATAAATAAACATCATTCCTTTATCTCATCCTCTCATAATTGGTTCATATATTCACTTAGATGTATGTCTCATGATTTTCATCTCTTTCCCACATCTAGTTTTCTTATCTAACTTATTTTATGTGATATCATAAACAATAACTATGAACCATAAACATCACATCATTATAACATCACACCCATAAATCAAAACATCATAACCATATATAAAACAATAACCATAATCATAAACCACATCACCTATCCATGATCATAACCATAATTGAAAATCACATCACATATCCATGATCATAACCATAATCAAAACATCATAACAATAATAAACCACATCACATAACCATAAATAATAAACATCATAACCATATATATATATATATATATATATATATATATAATCATCACATCATCATAATGATGTATAACCATTCATCATAAACATCATCCATAATCATCACATGCCTAAGCTAGTGAGTCTAGATCTCATAAGCATAATCATAAAACTATGAACACGAAAACCATGAACCATAAAATCACATCTATATATCATCATCATATCATGTCTCATTAAAATAAAATAGTACATGTAATAATGTGCATCTCTCTCTCTCTAAAATATATACATCTCACTGCATCGACTCACAAGTCAGTATCAAAATCATATACATCTATACATATAATATCATATCCTATGACCCTAGGGCACCACTACCATCTGGTGCCTACCCTCTTGAGATGCTCACCTTTCAAACCACTAACTTGGTGTTGTCACACCTACACCACCTACCAAACTAGGTATGTACTCACCCCATCAAGGCTCCTCTAGTCAATGTGTTAGGACTATGGCCTCATAATAGTTTAACTTCTCAACTATGGCCAATTATCATGTCATAAGGATGCTACCTAGTGGCATTAATGGTGTTACAAATCCTCCTCCTATCTCAAGGTGTCCCTCTCCTAAGTCACCAAGGATAGTGAAGTCCTAGCCTAGTTCTTCTCACCCATCACAATGGCTAGTTAACCTTGTAAGGTAGCAACATAGCCCTACAATGTAACTAACTACCCCTATAAAGCTATGACATGTGCCTATACAATGGTTAGTGCCACTCCTTCCAATTTTAAAGGCCTCATCCTTGTACATATACTTATGGACCCCCACTAGCTAGGTCCACATCCATAGCTTACATACCCCCATCATCCCATCCAAAATCTATTGTTATATATAGGGCCTGATACCATGCCACATAGCCATGAATAAAACCTACATCATTAATCTCTATGCTGGTAGGTAGATCCTCATGATCTAGAACCATATCCATCAACTATGGATCTAGAATAAAAAACTTGACATCCTCCCAATTATACATTGGGAACAAATCCAGAATCCCCTATACCAACCTAAGCTACCTATAAACCCTATTAAAAGGGATGAGCTCAGTATCACCCTCTTTCCTCCTAAAAATCCACCTATAGTTCTACATCAATAAAATATGCTAAGTATAGTGGGCTCACCTTGGAAAATTGACATATGGCCTCTAAACCATGTCTCCAACCACTAGGGCCTCTAATGCCCCTCTGAACTAGTCAATATCCCATACACCTATTCTAGCTCCTATGAGTGTGTAGTCACTCCTCCATTACATAAAACCTACCCTAAAGTCCATATATAAAGGTGTTTATGGTTGGATCCCATACATAAAGGTGTTTATGGTTGGATCCCATCTCTAAATAAGGGCCATAATCATTGATACATCTTACAATATATGATAGTAGTGCATCTTAGCTCTAAGGCCCACCTCCTCCATGTGCACCTAGTCATCATCCATCACCCCTCTATGAATCTCCATAAAGATCTGAGGGACCCAATCCTGCATTTGGATCTACTCCCATGCCTACACAATTTATTAGAGAACACACTCAATTTTTTATAAACTACTCTATTTGTGAACATTCAAATTTTCTTCCCTCACCCCTAACCTAATAACACCTATTTTCTCCTACATAAACTACATTAACCTCTTTTTTTAAATTACCTACCCTTCCACCTAAGCTCCCTTAGCCTTAACATTTTTTTATAAACAACACTAGACTTAACCTTTTTATCAACACTAGCCTTAACCTTTTTCTCAACAACACTAGCCTTAACCTTTCCTCCAACAAACTTAGCCATTTGGTTATCATCAATGGTCACTATAAACATTGATGATTGGCTACCCATTTGGCCTTTGATCTTCGATCATCGACAGTCGAGTATGATCATTGATGATCAGGTATGATAACTAGTGGTCACTATGTGTGACCATTGATGGAAAACCCCAACCCTATCCTACCCACAAAAATACCCAAAACCTAATACAAACCTAAAATACACCTACCTAATACTTACACTACCCTCCTCTAACCTACCTACCCTCCTAATTTTATTTTTACCCATAAATTCAATAAAAAACACCAAAACTAACCTAAAAACCTAGGGAAAACCCAAACTCCACCCAAACCAAAACAAATTATTAAAATTACACTCTAAGCTACCAAAATTAATCTATTTTATCAATTTAGTGCAACACCTACCTCATTCTTCAACCATTGTCGAGGAGGAATCTTGGGTCTCACTGCTTGGCTATGTCCCTATCTACCCTATATCCTTAGTCCAAATCAAGGTCAACTCAACACAAATCTCACTCTCAACAAATCAACAACTACCTAATCAACATTATAACACAAATTGCCAAAGTCACTAGGTACACATGAGAGTTAAGAGAGTCAAAAACATAAAAGTGAAAATGATAACTCTTTTTCACTTTTTATCCTCCATGATTTTAGGGTTTCCCCCTAATTGTCAATGGTTAGGGTGACTATCGATGGTCAATTTTAATACCCCTAACTATCGATAGTCAGGATCTCCTCTTTACAACATTTTGGCACCACCACCTTAGTGTCTAATTTTAGATATTACCTTCTCTACTTACCATACCAACCATGTCCACCTTGACATTGGCCATTTTAGCCCAAAATATTGCATATTTTACGATGACCTTGCCTTAGTTCTTTTTACTACATTGACCAACATTACCATGTTGACCATTTGAATTTACACCACCTAGTATATACCAGACCATTTTTTTAGAGCACTTCCTACCTTATATACCTACAAAAACACTAACCTTATCTAGGAGACTTGATAGGAATAACCCAATTAGCTATGCCTAATGCTATGGCTTGGTTAACCCATCACCAATCCTTCTAGAACTGACATTTATTTTTACCAACTATGGTAACTTAGTTTATGTGTGCACTTAGTCACATTTTGTGGGCATGTTTGCACTTTAAATACCCAACCAAAATTATCACCAACCACATGATTCACCATAAACCTCTCATCAAATCCACACTCAATTTAGTTTTACATCACCAACTCCTAGTTTGAGGGGGAACACCTCTTCCCACACTCAAGGAAACCAAACCTTTAACCCACAATTTGTTTTTATTTTAAATATTTCTAATACAAACTACATAAAAAAAGGGGAAAAATGTAGACACTAAAAAATTGCACATGATGGTTCTAGATGTCAAAATAACCCTAGATCAAATCATTACCCAAATTCTGACCATGACCATGAGTTATTTTAGCTAACTAGATAAACCCAACTCACTAACCTACCCTTTTACCCTTCAACCCTCAACCATCAATGATCACCTTGACCATTGATGATCACCCTAATCATCGATGGTTAGGTCTTCCCCATCTGCACAAAGATAACTTGAGCTATGTGCAAGATAACACATCAAAATTTAATATGAATGGTAAGATAACACATCATAATAACCAACCAAACATCCTATGGAACCTTCTACCTCCATATCTCTTTGAATATATAAAGAGGGGAGTAAGAGGTGAAAAATAATCCAAGCATCTAAGGAATCTAGCAATCAAGCTATCAATTACAATCATCAAGAGCTTCTAGCATCAAGAAATTCTTTACAGGTCTTCCCTCCATCAAGATAGAAGCTATGATAGAGAATCAAACCTATGTTAAAATTATTCTTTAGGCAAAGTACTGTTACTCTACCAAGATTACTCTATTATCATCTACCAACTATCAAATAACCAGTTAAGTATATTTTTGGTTTTCAAGTTTTGATTATTTAGTTTCTGACCTAGACCCTTCTACATCATAAATTATGACCTCTCATCTCTAACTAGAATTCTATCCACTTACTGATCCCTTAAGTAACTTGAACCAGACCCTTTTTTGAACATACCCAAAACCCACATCAACTATCGATAGTCACCCTGATTGTCGACAGTCACCTTCAACTGTTGATGGTCACCCAACCACCAATGGTCACCTTAATCATTGACGGTCATCCCAACTACTGATATTCACTATGGTAGGAAATAATAATAAGTTATTTACATCTACTTACTCCCAACCAAATTCCATTTTTTTACCTTTTACATGTTCATAGAGTTCTCACCTATTTTCTAAACCCAACCTGACCTATTTAGCATTAGTATTAACCTATTATTTGCTATAACTTGTTTATTTCCTTTATCAAGAATTTATTTCTTGGTACACTTCCTTTCAATCTTTTTTATCACTTGATGTAAATACTTCATGTTTATTCCATTCAACTTAACTATATTACGAGTGTGGATTGATAGCCTTCTAATAAGCTCATGCTTTTTGGATCTAGTTCCTGCCAAGAAATCCACCTTGCTATCCATCTAATTACCCCTTTAAAATAGTGCTTTCTTATCTAAAATTCATTCTTCCAAAAATAAAGAGGATATCTTCAGAATTGTTTGGATCATTCATTCACAAATAAATAGGTTCTTCTACCATACCCATAATTAGTTTCTTACTTCTTCCTTTAACTAGAAAATATGCTAAAATTGAGAGAAATATTATGACTTTTCATTTTAATGACTTATTTGCTTCTAGGAGACTGTTCCAAAGGTTATGGTTCCTAATTCCTATGTATCTTAATGACTTATTCAAATTATCTAATGAAGTATATGTAGAACCCCTATATACTTGCATTTGAACATCTTAATGTGTACCACATGTAGGTATTCTAATGATATGCAATTTCTAAACCATGATGCAGTGTTCTAATCACAAATACAAAGCATACAAATCAACTAATGAAATAGTTAAAAATACATGGAACATACTTTGCATACAAAAGATAGGAAAACTAGGACTTCATTTTCCTAAAACACAAGTTATCTAACTTCACAACCAATTTATATTTGGGGGTTTATAAGTAATCATTATCTATCTTAATCAATCCTTTCAATTTTCCATTAATATTTCTCCTGCTAATATTAAATAAATATACTCCCATGGTTTTAATTATGTAATAGTCATGACTTATACAATGTCACATTCCATGTGATGGGTTTTCATATTTTAAGGAGTCTAAAAGTTTCACAAGTTTACAAGTAATCATTCTCTATCTTAATCTATCCTTTCAATTTTCCATTAATATTTCGCCTGATAATATTAAATAAATCTACTCCCATGGTTCTAATTATGTAATAGTTATGACTTATACAATGTCACATTCTATGTGATGGGTTTTCATATTTTAAGGAGTCTAAAAGTTTCACAAGCTTTAATCCACAATAAGAGGTGGCTATATTTTACCCATTTAACTCCATTTATTCATTGTTATAGTTATCTAAGAATCTAATTTTGTATTACCACTCATAACAAAAGTTATCATTTCTAAGATCTATGCTCTCTAAGCAATATAACTCTAATGTCACTTGAAGTTAAAGTGAAAATATAATACAAGACTTGAAAGTTTATACTAAAACTAGGTTTTTTTGTTATACAAACCAAACTATAAATCCCATCTAAGGCCCGCTACAAAAGATGGATTATTATAAATTTCCTTTAATAAATTTTGTATTGGAATTAACCGATACCCATAAATAAGGTATATTAACCTAAGATTAATCAACTATGTTTCAAGTTCTATACCACATGGTTAAATAATAATAATAATTTATGTTCATTTATGATTATACTAATTTATAATATCCACACTTATTTTAGACATTTTTTTCCATAGCTTAGATTTAATGGATACTCTCCCATCACTACTCAATATACACTGTTTAAAATTAAGTGAATACCATCATAAGTATTCAAACAATCTTAAATAAAAGCTTGCTATTTAAGATTGTTAAACTATTTAACTTTTTTTCTAATTCTAGGTTACCATAAAGGATAAATAGTACATATGAAGACTTAGTTTAATCTAGAATTAATTATCTTGGCTAAAATGGGATGATGCCTCAACTACCACTTTCTCATATAAACCATTTATATATACATCCTAATTATATAAAATATATAGGGTAAAATCAGATTATTAAAATTTATAAAATGCCTCTCTAAGGGAAATTAACTAGATTGCTATTCTTTATAATAAGACACACAAGGGATACAAGGAAGTTGATGCCCTATCTTAAATAATTCTGATCTAAAAAAATATTCAAATACTTGTTAAGGCAATTCCTCAAGATTAAAATGGAAGTTGTTTACAAAACTCAAATATAAATGTATCTAACTTGATGCCTTAACTGATAAATTCCATTATATGATCTAAATCACCCTAATGTAGTTATGTCTCTTCTAGCTTCTAAAATTCACATAGATCAAGTATTACATATATATATATATATATATATATATATATATATATATATATATATATATATATATATATATATATATATATATATATATATATATATATAATTTAAGGTTTGAAGTAGGCCTTAAAATGTTAAAATTTATATTGGCTCATATATGCGTAGTTGGTTAAAAGGGGCGATGACAAAATATGCCAAAGAGAGTTTAAAAATTCCTTGTTTTTTTTCGCATTAACTTTCCATATACAAAATTGACATAGGCTGAAATAATACAACATAGATAATATTTCAATTTTATTATTTTATCTCTTTTATGCCTAATAATACTCATTTCATTTGGATTTTAATAATTTTGCTACTAAAACTCAAGTTATTTATTTTTATGGTAGGAAGAAGGTAAAATAACATTATTTATATGATTACCCAAGCTGGGCCATGGTTTCACAAGTTTTAATAACTCATATATTTGCTAAAAAAACATAGTATTGGTACTATGATCTAAGCATTCCATACCTATGTTTAGTTAAGTTTATATATCATCTCTTATTTACATACTTATACACTATATATATTATTTGTTGAATGATTAAAAAGTCTAATAAAAATTTATTCCTTAGTCTAACTATTGTCAGGAATCTAGAACAACAAACATGCTCTGATCCCACTTGTCAGGATGCAAAACCGAAAACATACAATTGATTACCAAACTTCAAGCAACTTAAATATGCGGAAATAACCAGATTCACCAAGTAACTAGAATTCAGAATAACACAGCATATGAGAGACAATACACAACTTGTATTAACACTTTATACAGAAAAGAATACAATAAAGAAGATGCCACTTCTTCTCCACCACCTTATAGAGGTTTCCCACACCTCAAGTGAACAGTGCTTCTTCTCCCCAAAGCTCTCCCTCTCACAGGTCCCAACACCCAACTCAAATACAGAGTTGGTGTTCACCTCCCATGCTCCACGCACAACACAAGTGCTCCACGCACTCCACAAGCACTCCACGTGCTCCACAAGTACTCAAAGAACTTCAAGTAGATCTCCCATGAATCTGCAACAACCTGCAATTCAATAGACCATACTTATGGAAGGAACTTCCTTGCCTTCCTCTCTTGCACTATCCGAGTACACACATGTACTCCAAGTAGATCCTGCCTGATACTGCTCCCTGTTGTGTTGCTGTCTATATGACCTTGCACACCTACAAATCAAACAACGGTTCTGCTCACCTGTGAACCTCGACCTTGCACACACATACACCTACAGATCAACGATCTTACTTACCATGTAGATCTCCTATATAGGCCATGCAACTATGACCAAGATCCTACACTCCTGAAGAACCCAGCTGGCTCTCCAATCCAGCACCAACACACCTGGTACTGTGGCACTAGGAGGAACGCACCATTGCTCTACCTCACACACAGAAGGAGCTTATAATTATGCTCTCTTACTCCCTAGCATGCTTTTCCAATACAACCATGAGTCTATTATATAGATCTCATCCAAACAATAATTAGACATCTAATTACAATAATTAGATCCACAGCTCTTAGTCTAAAATTAGATCTCTTCATGCAAACACTTGGTTCGTTAGCTAACTGCCCGTAAATAGCTCGTAGTCGAACCACACAGGCGACCGACGTCAGTCCCTGTCTGCCTGGGGGTCGTCGACGCCGGCGGATCTCTGACCAACGTCGGTTGCCTTCCTGCCCTATCCTGCCGACGTCGATTGGCCTGACCGACGCCGGTGTCTCTGACACTCAGCAACTCTCCTGCAACCTCCTCTCCTATTTGCATCAGTGAAGTTTTTGGCTCCACAATCCTAACAATCTCCCACTTGGAGATAAACAACTGCACTGTACCTGTACCTGTACTCCATCTAATCTGTTTCCTGGTTTGTATTCCTCTTCAAGCTCCCACCTGAAGACAACCCACCACACAACCTATGATGTACCACCTGTCATCCGAGTACCCTGCCACATCCGAACCTACAACACCTGTAGTGAAGTCCTGACCCTGCATAGCAACACCTACTGCTGGTCCCTCTCAAAAAACCTGAGAACCCACTTCCCTGAATTGGCTCCTAACTCTGACAGCTCCCACTGCATGGGAATACTCAGGTCTATACCAGACCTCATGTGATTTCGGACACTGTACCTGTTTAGCCCTTAGTGTGCTCCGGTTCTGCATCCCGAACCTCGCCAACACCTGATTCACATCAGCTCCCACTCGAGACAAAATCACCCTGTGATCTCCATGCCTCCCATGTCAAAGAATTCCACTGCTCCAAACTCCTCATGACATGCCACTAAACTAATCTTACCCTTAGCTCAGCAAAACCCTGTATGTACACTCCTGCTAGGTAGCATACTATCCACATACAGCAACAGAATGATGTCACGACTCATCATCCACCTGGTAAGGCAAACCACAATAGTTACCTGACACTGACTGAAGCCATGCTTCGTCCTCCACCTGTCAAACCTGATACCACTGTCCTGCAGCTCCTCAAGACCATATGCCTGGTCTTCCGTCTCACATATCCGTTCTCTCTATTCTTCTACTAAGGAATCCATTCATCTCTATGCTTTCATCCAGCTGGCAAACCTACCAAAACACACCTGTTTGGTTCTGCTCCAAGGAATCACATCCTCATCCATGCCAAGCTCACACCTGTTTCCTGGATCCTTCCTGCTATACAATTAGCAACAAGTATGAAGAAGAGGAACACGAATTTGAGGGCCTACTTACGCCTTCAGTCCTCCGTATGGGTGTTTGAGACTCCTTAACAACATGCTGTCCACCCAAAATTCGTTATAGTGACCGACCTTGGTCACCCCACAGTCTGCATCCAACCGACGTCGGTTCCATGCATCTGTACCTGACTACCAGCCTGCCAGTGCTGGTGTCCCTGCTGCCGATGTCGGTCCTCCTTACCGACATCAGTCTTACTTACTACCGACGTTGGTCCCATGACCGACGTCGGTCTTACTCTGCCCGACATTGCTGGCTTTGGTCTGCACATGACCGACATCGGCACCTGTCTGTTCGACGCCGGTTCCTCCTGACCGACGTCGGTGTCTGTGTTCACCTGTGAGTGATGACTTTTTACCCGCGAGCTCCTTTGGATCAATCTCCATGTCCAAACTGCCCTGCTCAGATGTATCTAGCCTCATCCACTGAACTCTATCCACCATCTCCTCCAAGAACACCAAGGCTTTCCAGTTCTTAAGCCTGTCAAATATATCTGTCTTCCGCTTAAGAACATGCATCTCCTTCCTGCTCATGTGACCAAGCCTACGAAGCCACGTCTCCACAATAGAAGAAGAATCAGTAATATAAACAAGTAGATAAAGTATACCTATTTTCTTACCACCAGCTAATTTAAGTGCTACCGCTGTGAGAGTTCTTATGCATCTCTCATCACCCAATCTTTCTGAAGAAATTAGCCATATCTCTAAACCTGGGACCTGCATGACCTTCATCAACACCTGTGTGTTGGCCGCCTGCAATTTCAGCTTCACTTCCCCTTTGCCAATTCTTTGGCAAGGCTTACCAGCTCCTCTACCTGGGGCTGCATGGAAAGAGGCAACTGAATCTTTTATCCAAGATTCAACTTTATCCAAGAAACCTGCAAACACATCCTGTGCAACAACACCTGCTACATCTGTATCTTCAGTTTCTTCATGCTGATCTGTTACCAACCAGCAATGTTCTTTTACCTGCTCTTTCTTTCCATCGGACCATGAGTAACCGTCTGTGCTTTTCAACTCCTCCATTCTTAGCTTACTTTGATCTGCCGTTGCTCTACTCCCACTCAATCAGAAACCCCTGAGAGTGCCCTGTAACCAAAACACAACCTGCTTCCTGCAACCTTAGCTCTGATACCACTTGTCAGGAATCTAGAATAACAAACATGCTCTGATCCCACTTGTCAGGATGCAAAACTGGAAACATACAATTGATTACCAAACTTCAAGCAACTTAAATATGCAGAAATAACCAGATTCACCAAGTAACTAGAATTCAGAATAACACAACATATGAGAGACAATACACAACTTGTATTAACACTTTATACAGAAAAGAATACAATAAAGAAGATGCCACTTCTTCTCCACCACCTTACAGAGGTTTCCCACACCTCAAGTGAACAGTACTTCTTCTCCCCAAAGCTCTCCCTCTCACAGGTCCCAACACCCAACTCAAATATAGAGTTGGTGTTCACCTCCCATGCTCCACGCACAACACAAGTGCTCCACGCACTCCACAAGCACTCCACGTGCTCCACAAGTACTCAAAGTACTTCAAGTAGATCTCCCATGAATCTGCAACAACCTGCAATTCAACAGACCATACTTATGGAAGGAACTTCCTTGCCTTCCTCTCTTGCACTATCCGAGTACACACATGTACTCCAAGTAGATCCTGCCTGATACTGCTCCTTGTTGTGTTGCTGTCTATATGACCTTGCACACCTGCAAATCAAACAACAGTTCTGCTCACCTGTGAACCTTGACCTTGCACACACATACACCTGCAGATCAATGATCTTACTTACCATGTAGATCTCCTATATAGGCCATGCAACTGTGACCAAGATCCTACACTCCTGAAGAACCCAGCTGGCTCTCCAATCCAGCACCAACACACCTGATACTGTGGCACTAGGAGGAACGCACCATTGCTCTACCTCACACACAGAAGGAGCTTATAATTATGCTCTCTTACTCCCTAGCACACTTTTCCAATACAACCATGAGTCTATTATATAGATCTCATCCAAACAATAATTAGACATCTAATTACAATAATTAGATCCGCAGCTCTCAGTCTAAAATTAGATCTCTTCATGCAAACACTTGGTTCGTTAGCTAACTGCCCGTAAATAGCTTGCAGTTGAACCACACAGGTGACCGACGTCGGTCCCTGTCTGCCTGGGGGTCACCGACGCCGGTCGATCTCTGACTGACGTCGGTTGCCTTCCTGCCCTGTCCTGCTGACGTCGGTTGGCCTGACCGACGCCGGTGTCTCTGACACTCAGTAAATCTCCTACAACCTCCTCTCTTGTTTACATCAGTGAAGCTTTTGGCTCCACAATCCTAACAACTATCAATCATAAAAAATCAAGATTTAATTGATATACAAGCTTTAATCTTCCATGCATATACTAAGATCAACCAAATATGAATTTAAACACATCACCTACCTATAAATTTCCCTGTTGATCTTCTGAGTTTCTTCTCCTCAATGTTGTGCCATTTCTTCTTTCTTCTCCCAATGCATATAATATCAAAACTCCTCCACAATTCTTTCTCTTAAATAGAAAATAGATGCTAATTTATTTTTCCAATTTATTTTTGTTTTCTCTTTTTTTTGCCAATTTTTAGACCTTTAATTATTTTTTGTTTTTTTATAGATTTTTAATTTATTTCTCTTTATTTTCTAATTTATATATATTTTAAAAACAATTCCCCTTTTTTATATTTTAATATGAAATTCCAATTTCATATTAAACTAATTTAACATTTAATTACACTTTAGTAATTTAATGATAAAATCATAAATAATAAACTGTATTTAACTTTATCTTTATTAAATTTGCCTCTATGTGCATTAATGGCACATTAGGCTAAGTACACAAGGGAATTTATTTTTATAATTTACCTACTCAATAAACCATAGAAATCAATACTTCAAACAAGCACCAAAAGCAATCATTTTTAAATGCATTATTACCATGACTATCTACTTTGTGTGTGTGTAGGGTTTTACCAGCTCTTTACATACCTTTAATGTCTCCATCTACATCACCCTCTCTGATGACACTCTCCCTAGGACACACTCAAGGGATGAATTATCTTGTGTCTACCTCACAACACATAGGTAATTAGATCATATCACATGATAATCATAAAGTAATATTATAACTAAAACAATACATTATTATGATCAAAATGTAAACGCATACACTAATCCAACTCATATAAGCAATCATGTGTCATCATCTAACTAAGAAACATTATACTATCCCATAATAGCATAAATATCAAGCTTATTCATAAATATAACCAAATCTAAATTGTTGGTTGTAGATATCCATGAATAATCAATAAGTTTATCTAGTGAGGAATCAAGATGTAATAATCAAAGATAATTCAAGGACATTTATAGGTGATCCTTTATGTCTAAGAACTTGATTATATCCTCTTGGTATTTATGATATCATTTGATCACTTCCAACCTAAGTGAACATCTAAACTTGTAGACTATACCTCTTGTTTCTCAACATCAATGTATTTAGTTTTACAATAAGGTTGTAGGTGACCACTTAAGTGAAACAAGGGCCCTTATAGGTGGTGTTCAACAAGTGAAACTTTGTACTCCATGTCTTAAGATCATCTCAAGGTCATTATGTCATTTCTCATTCAAACCAAGTACTTTACTTTCAGGTTATAATTCTATTATGTCAAATTACACTATAAGACCACTTGAGTTTTTAAAATACTATAGATTATTGATAGTCTATAATGAAGTTTTTCTTGAAATGAAAACTAATCTGTATTATATCGCATACTTAAATTATCACCTTTTTCATGTCAAGGCATTGCCCCTATTCCTAGGCTATAATATGGGAACACTTAGGTTAGCATGAACCTCAAGAAACTCTAATATGGGAGGATCAAATGTAAGGCATAATCCCTATTTTAGAAATATTAAGGTAATATATCCCTAAAGTAACTTTTTGAACTTGTAGACATAGGATTCAAGTCTACCTACCATCTTGTGATTCCAAAATTATTAGCACACCAATCTCAATGCTCTTAGACCTTAACTAGACTTTAAACAAGTGTCAACACCTCTATCTCAAGACTCCTCATACCTTTATTGGAGCTTCTTGTAGGTGCACATGCAAGATACAAGGCATTGTGTGGTGAATTAGTTTTGGAAGAAATCTTATAACTCTTTGAATAGTCCAAATTGATTCTCTCCACCTATATATACATCTAAAGACTTTTTAACCTCCATACTTGATAATCATGACTATACAAGACTCAACTTCACCTGATTGTGATGACTATTTGTAAAAATGCCTAAGTGTGTTTCATAACCTGACTATTCATTCCATAAAGAGATGTCTATGAGACCTAATATACTTGGGGGATAATGATAAATTTGAAATTAAATTAAAAAAAACATGTTACCTTTGAATTAACATGTTTATTAATGTCAAAATAGGGATATAAGACTCTACAGATGATGTAAATCATCTACAAACTAGCAATAGAGATCTCAACTAGCAAAGTGAGAGAGTTTTGCTCAAATATTTCAAGCCACACATGAATACTAGATAAAGGACAATTTCAGAAGGAATATCACACTCCTCATAATAACATTCAATAATTTATTTCTATGGATCAATCTAAATAGAGGAGAAAACTAAAGGGTATGGGGATGTGTATGCTAAAAAGAGTCACTAGCACTCTAAGAAATGGTTCATAAAACACAAGAAACCAATATTATGAATATTTAAATGGATTTTAATTATATAAAGAGTAATACCTCCCACCAATTTCATTTTATCCAACTCACCTCCCCTTATCCATACCACACAAAAACTAGTTACTATTTTTGCTTGTCTAAGAGAGTGATAGAGGAGATATGTTGGTTTTGACCACTTTTAGGTATATAAAGGATTATAAATTGTGTAAATTAATTAATGGGGGTTAAAAATATACTATTGGAGTAACCCCACATGCCACAAACACTAAAAGGCTTTACAATACTTAAAAACTACCTCTTCTTAACTATTTTCTTGATTTCAACATAACACTTATAATTTTTTAGATATGAAATAGTCTGTCTGACATATAATAACACATGAGATGATAAATAACACATTCAAAAAAAATTTATCTATGGTAAAGTGTATAAATTTATTTAATGACTCAAATATGACCTTATATGACATATAATGACATAAAGGACTAATGACTAAGCTAAAACACATTAAATGACTTCACAAGGACCATGATACACCCTATTACACCCTAAAATACCACTATAAAAAGTTTTTAACTATAGGGGGTTGACCTAATATGACTTGAGGTTAAATTACTCAACATTATTAATGATTTAATAGGGGTGATAAGCCAACTATTCCAAGGACTACTAGCCTGGTCCTATCCATCAGGCTATTGAGTCAGCTATGCACATATATGACATTGAATTGATTTTAAAGAACACAAAACACACACAAAAAAAGAAAAAATTAAAAAATTAAAACACCTAGGTAAACACATATGTTCTCAATAACACTTATGGAAAACACACATAACATAAGCAAAGATACACACCTATCCTAGTATGTACAAGACCTCAAACACTTGAGGTGAAGAACAACTCACCATGCTTAAACTAGTGTCAAATATGGTACCTGTTGCATCCTTGTTTCTCTATGAAAGTAATCTATCATGTGAATCATGATTATCAACAAACACTTACTTATGTAGATGGTTAAAAGGTTTACCACCCTTATCTCTTCTTCTATCTGCAAGTGTTACTTGGAGATTTTAGGGATGTTCTATTTTACCTCCCAAGGATCTTATTTGAAACTAGAATATTCTTGGACTCTATTATATCTAATTTTCACTTCTCAAACTAAGTGTTAGGAATCATGACAACTATCTCAACCTTACCTTCCTCTTGGGCATGATATACTTGATGTATAGGATATCAAGCTTGTCTTAATTCTGATCTAACACATCTAAGAGTTGATCAAAATCAAGATGAGCCATTAGCTTTTCCTTAAACACAAAGCTTTCTACCTCATGATCATTTGAATCTTTCATGAATACAACCTCTTGGAAATTAAGTATATGATCATCTTCATTCTTAACAAAACATTATCCTTAATGTTTGATAAGACACTCAGTAAATTGATTGCTGGGATCATCAACATACTCATCAGATATAAACTTCTTAGGAGGAGAAGTAGGCTTACTCAACTATTCAAAATCTTGACTTATGGCATGTAACATTTTCCATAGGTCATCTTCCTCTTCATGATTATCATCTTTAAGGAATCCTCTATCAAATTTAGGTAGAATGATATTTTCTTTCTTATTATATTTATCTATCATAATTTTTAAACTATCATCATCATACATATGGATAAGGTAATTTCCCTCAATATGTTGTGAAAAATAATGTTCAATGCTTACCTCAGATTTATCATATGTTCCCTCATGGATGATGTATGTGCCAAGATCAATTTGCTCAAAGTGAGTGTATGGATCATGTCCATAGGTTTCTTTACCATACTCATCTAGAAATAGATTAGATATTCCCTAAATCTTAGAATATGTTTCATCATCCATAAAAGACTCCTTAGGATCATTGATGACATAATTGAGATTAGAGATTGCTTCTACATAAGGATCAATATGAAACTTAGCTAGTGGTTGAGTTATAATGGTTACCTTTGCTCCATACCTTTTCCAAAATCTAAAGGAGTAATCAACTAAGAGGTAGACTTCTATCTTGGCTATGAAATACCTTGATATTTTGATAGAAAAGTGACTAGCCAAGTCAACAACCATAATGTCTTGAACGATGGGGAAGTTAGGACAATCATGAAAGAAAACTTTCAAAATCTTAACCAGCCCAACTAACTTAAAAAGTGTCCCATCAGTTGTAATAACCCTTTACTATATGGTTCATATTTTAGGCCCAATTTATTAGCTACAACCTTGGGAATCACTGAAGTAATAGCACCACTATCCACTATGTAGTTGTGAATAAGTTTGTCACCCATAATGAGAGTGAAATAGAAGGGTGTGGGCTTCTTGAATTCAAAAGAGGGTTCCACAATGTGATTGGGAGCATTGGTAATGGTAACATTACCATGACTATGGATTGATGATTGAGGACTAATATTAATTATGGACAGCTGATCTTGAAGGAGCTCTTTTTCAAAAGGTAAGTGGAGCATTTCCAAAATCAACATAAATACCTTAGCACTATTAAAATAATACAAAAATTTCAAATCAATGGTATTCATATTTTCTTGAGTCTTTAGAGGCAAAGATTTTTTTGGAGATTGAGACATTGGAGAAATTTGAGTAATCCTTCCAATACTCTAAATTGAAGAAGGTGAAAAAGTTGTAGGGACTATCACACTTGGACTCACAACTTGTTTCCTTGTATGAGGGTTATTTAAACTTGTATGATCACCATGGGCATCTCCTAATGGCTTAATATTATTCTAGTATTTTCTATAACTAAATAATTTTTATTGAGATCATAAGTATCTTCAAATATAAAGTTAGTCAAACTCACTCTATGAGGATTCAATCCTTCCTCTGATTGCATGAGACTCTCATCTTCTATTGAATACCAAGGAGCAACCATTATTTTGGATATTAAATATTTCTCCCCACCTTCATTAGAATCTATGAATTTACCTTACTTCCATTTTTCTCCTTGAGCCAAGTTACTATGCACCAGTGCCATAGCTCTTATGTTGGAGGAGGAAGTTGGATTGTATGCATTGGCAGGATTATTGAAGTTAGGTTGTCTTTAACCTCTACCTTGACCATATTTATGAGGTGGGAACCTATTTACTTGTTGAGGATAGGGATAGGTATTTTTTAACACTGTACTACAAATTAGGTTGCTTAGTTTTATCTTCTAAGGATTGATATCTTGCCTTCCAATCAGTTATCTCTTCTACCTTCTTAAGAGTAGTCTTTGACATGGCATTTGCATTATAAAATTGATCAATAGTTGGATTATTAGTAGATGTATTAGGAAACATACGCATAGAAAATTTTGGAGGTAACCTTTCATCTTGTATTAGGACATTATTAGCTCTAATGTCAAGGTCATATGCTTTAGATAAGGTGTAACCACACATGGACTAAAAAATTATGGATATTTTAGTATTAATAGCCTTTAGATATATGAGGGATACAAATCTTGCATGTGGTCTCATAGAAGGAGTCAATATATACTAAGTCCTTTGGAATCTCTCATTAAAGTCATACATTATCTCCTTAGGACCACATTGAATTATATTGAGATGGTGGATAAGTGAAGTGTGATCACTTTTGTATTCAAACTTTGATGTCAAAAACTCTCCAAAATCATCCCAAGTTGTGATACAGCCTCCAGGAAATGTCCTATACCAGTCAAGCGATTTCCATTTAAGGGACATGGTAAATTTTCTAATGGAAATGTTGACCTTAGTAAGATTTTGAAAGCTTCAAAATTTTGAGATATACCTAATATTCTCACTAGGAGTGACATAACCTCCACCATTGAATGTGGGAACACCTTTGGTAGCATTAGGGGGACTATCATCATATACATTGAGGTGGATAGGATTTTCAATATTAAAGGCTAAGAAGGCATGTTTCCTATCCATGTTATCCTCAAATTATTCTTCACTATCTTAATCTTATTGTCTTGTAAAGTCATAATGTTCTTCAAAGGTCAAGATAGGATGAGGATGTTGAACTTCAAGAGGAAGTTTAGGTTGAAGATGTGGGTTTATGGGATTAAAAGCTCTACTATAAAATGACCTAATAAGGACCATGAAGTACAAACAAAAGAACTAATAAAATAATGGTATACAACCATATATTACCTTGAATGGAGTCACCAAATGTTGAGTAGAACACCATATGCATCTATGATGTTATCAGGACTAGTATTTACCTTGATGAGTTATCTTTAGGATAATGGTCCCACTAGGTGTGCCAAAAATATTCTCACCAAGTATTTACCATTAGATGAGGTTTTTTAGGCCTATTATAATATTTAGGCAACATTATAATACCTTTAGGCTTGTGGGTTGGCTCTGGTAGAGGTAGACCTCTAGGTTTAAGGGCTAACTCCCATAATGATCCTTAAGTGCTTATTACCTACACTAACTATTTGATTGGATTAAAAGGGATGTAAGTAGACATGAAAGTAAGATAATCTAAGGGGGTGATACCACAAAAATATCTCCACTATGATATAATACTCTTTCACTAAGAATCATGACCGATAACACTAGTCTTAAAATATTGAATTACTCTAATATTAGTATTTTAAACATGGAGGTGATATTCATGGAAATATTAAAATTTATTGAACTAGAGATAATTTATAGACACTAATGTTAATTATTAAAATTTAAGATAGATCAATTCACTTGAAAACACTTCATGTGAGTTGTTAGAGTGGAAATAACTTGCATCAAACATGAAAGGGTTGAGAGAAAGTATGATAGATATCAATAACTTGAATTTTCACTATACATAAATTCACATACATAGATAATATATTTTATGAACTCAAAAATAGGTTGTATATCTTATTTCAAAGTCAATGTACAATATCAAACCAACATAGATTTGCCATACCTGGTGTGGAATGTTTTATACAAGAGATAAAATGGCTTGCATTTATAGATTATGAGAAGAAAGTGGAGGTAAAGGGTCATAGTGCCACATGTAAAGGCATGAAAAATATTTAAATTATATAATAATGAAGTTTATAATAGATTTATATAAGGTATTCTTAGATAAATGTCCATCTGAAGTATAAAATTCTCAAAAATTGGCATGGAGTCTTCAACTACCTTCTTGGAAACTACCTTCATCATGAAGCATATTTTGACTACTAAAAACCATAAAAGGGAGAGTTTAAACATGTCCATAGTTTGAGGGGGTTATAAAAAAGATTTTAAAGTCATCAAATGCATCCCTAACTTTTGACCATCTTCTAGACACTTGTGCTCTCCATCTACAGTCATTCATTGGCCTTCTAAGCCTTCTTCACATTTATCATCCAAGAATCCTTTAGTTGTTCAATAAAATCCATGGAAGAGGTTTTATTACACTTATATAAGACCTATCTGTATTCCATTCCATAAGTTAGACCTTAAAAATTTCACACAACCAACTTCTCATTCTCTCACTTGGTAATCACTCCCCATTTTTAGTATTTACCAAACATTACATGAGATAAATGAATTATAAAAAGTGTTTCCATGTACATTTGTTATGAGAAATGGAAATAGGGTGTTAGGACAAGTTATAATTGATTCCCCCAAATTATTCCCACTCTTAAAATCTCCATTGCACCTATATTACACATAAAAACCTATAATAAACCTTATTTTCACCTTTTCTAGGTATAAAACAATCATATGTCATGGATATTGAGAGATTTATACATAAGTCTAAAACCATTTCCAAGCCAACTTACCCATCCTAAATGTATATTATTACCTATATTCTCTATCAGGTGAAAACTAAGGGTTTAGGAAGGTTTTAACATGTTTTAACTCTTAGGTATAGTTCATAAAACTTGGATGTTAAAATTCCAAAAAAATTATACAAAATCCAAGTTAGGGACATAATTAAACCATCCCCAACTCTTTGGGTCACCATGAAACATGTTTGTATAGGTGTGAGCTCTTGAATATGGTGTATTGATCTCTTGAGTGGATTCTAAACATGTCTAAGGTGAAAAAAGATAAATTTACCAACACGTGTAGTCTCTATACAAACCATAGGTTCTAAATCATCTTATATTTACCCTTGAGGGCTCCCAAGTTAATTTTAATGGTCATATGATCCTAGAAA
The DNA here is from genome assembly GCA_037957365.1 of Torreya grandis. NCBI lineage: Eukaryota > Viridiplantae > Streptophyta > Pinopsida > Cupressales > Taxaceae > Torreya > Torreya grandis. The sequence continues at coordinate 1,081,336 of JARHVA010003687.1, forward strand.
AGGAAACTAGACCCCTTGTAGGTCTTAGGTCTACTTTTAGGCCTATTAAGCTTGATTGTGTTTCAATTGTTTATGACCACCACTAAGTGTCAATGCAAACTAAAGGGATTTATATAAATTTATTCATTCTAAACACAAATTTATACACCCTTATGTAGTGTCCCAAGCCTTTTCATCTCATTTTTTCCCTGATCTCACACCCTACCTACAATCTTGCCATGACTAGGAGTGCCTTCTATCTAAGATAAAATAAAGGGAACTTTTCTTATTATCTAAAACAAATCAATGATATTAGAGGTGATATTAGGTCATGTAGGTGTTTTAAAAAAAAATTCATAGCTAGATCACTTCTTTAGAGCCTTCAACATCACCAATTCCTAGGTAGACCTATATGACTATTTACTATGTAGGGTCTTGAGAAACTTCCAAGGCTATGGCTATAGGTTGGTGTTATTACCATATTTAATTATCTAATCATAAAATTAAATTTGACCTAAAACTATGAGAGTGATCCCCACATGTTTAACTCGATATACAACTTTACCCACCTTACCAAACTGATCTCTTTACTAGCCTAGTATAGTCTATAGAATGTGTTGATTATGTCACTTATAGGTGACAATTAATGATAGTTGAAAGACATTTGTAGGTTTTCCTTTATTTATGATAAATTTATTATATCCTATATATATATATAATATCATTTGATCACTTCAAACCTAATTGAACATCTAAACTTGTAAACCATACCTCTTTTTTTTCTCAACATCAATGTATTATGGTTCTACAGTCAGGCTGTAGGTGACCACTTAGGTGAAACAAGGGCCCATGTAGGTGGTGTTCAACATATGAAACTTTGTATTCCATGGAATAAGATCCTCTCAAGTTCATTAGGTCATTTATCATTCAAACCAAGTCACTTTTTTTGTAGGTTATGCTTCTATTGTGTCAAATTGCACTATAAGACCACTTGAGATTCAAAAGTATTATAGATGATTGACAATATATAGTGAAGTTTTTCTTGAAATAGAAACCAATTTGTATTAACTCTCATAACTAAATAGTCACTTTTTTCATGTCAAGGCATTTCCCCTATGTTTGGGCTATATGATGGAAACACTTAGACTAGTACAAACCTGAAGACACTCTAACATGAGAGGATAAAATGTAAGGTAAAATCCTTATTTTAAAAATATTAAGGTAATATGTCCCTAAAAAAATTTCTCAACTTGTGGACATAGGATTCAAGAATTTCTACCACATTGTGATTCCACCATTGTGACCATAACACTCTCAATGATCCTAGACCTTAATGAGACTTCAAACAAGTGCCAACACCTCTATCTCAATACTTCTCAGACCTCTATTGGAGCTTCTTATAGGTATACATGCAAGATACAATTTAGTGTGTGGTGAATTGGTTATAAAACCAATATTATAACTCCATGAATAGTCCAAATTAATTCTCTCCACTTTGGAGACTTCATAAGACTTTTAAAACTCCATGCTTGATTATCATTACTATGCAATACTCAATTCTACCTGGCTATGATGATTATTTGCAAAGAATTCTATGTTTCATAACCTGACTATTCATTCTATCAAGTGATTATTTTGAGACCAAATATCCTTGGGTGAGAATGATAAATTTATAATTAAATAAAAAAAACATGTTACCTTTACATTACCATTGTTATGAAGGTCAAAATAGGGATATAAGCCTCTATGAATGATGGAAACCCTTTACAGATTAGTAATGGAGCTCTCAACTAGTAAGGTGAGATAGTTCTACTCAACTATTTCACACCATACATGCAAACTAGACAAAGTACCATGTGATAAATAATATATCATTCCTTAGAATCATGTTCAATAATTGGTTTGTATAGACCAATCCAAATAGAGGAGAAAACTAAACAATATGGAGATGTGTATGCAAAAAAGAGTCACTAGCACTCTAAGCAATGGTTCATAGAGCACATACAACCAATCCTCTAACTATTTCCATGGATTTGTATTAGATAAAGAGTAATACCTCTTACTAATTGAATTTGATACAACTCACCTCCCCCTATCGATACCATGCAAAAATTGGTTAACTATTTTCACTTGTCTAGGAGAGTGATAGAGGAGATAGGTCAATTTTGACCTATTTTAGGTCTATAAAGGATTATCAAGCATGGAAATGAAGTAAGGAGAATTAAATAGACACTCTTTTAGTAATCCTATGTTCTACAACTACTACAAAGGCTATACAACAATTGAAAACTACCTCTTCTCAATTGTTTTCTTGATTTTAACATAGTACTTACAAATTTTTAGAAATGAAACAGTTTATCTAATATATACTAACACATGAGATGCTTAATAACACATTGACATGATTTTAATCTATTTTAAATCATATAATTTCATTTAATGACTTAAACATGACCTTATGTGACATAAAATGACACAAAGGACTAATGACCAAGCTAAAACACATTAAATGACTTCACTAGGATCATATTACTCCCTATTACACCCTAAAAGACCCATATAACAAGTTTTAAACTATAGGGGTTGACCTAATTTGACTTGTGGTAAAAAATTAGTCAATAGTTCTAATGGTAATGTTGACCAATTTTTGGTCCTACAAGCCAAAATTGGGCACCCCCTCCTTTTTCTTTGTAAAAGTCATCCAATCCATGTTTTAAATAGATCATCCCTTTGATACCTTATGAAAAATGTTCTCTACCAGACCTTTCTCATGAAAAAGCTAGGTGTTTCCCTCATTCTACTTTTTAAAGTGTATTTTGGGTTTATCAAGAGTAATTATTTCGCCTAAAATAGTGTATTTTGGGTTTCCCAAATGACTTTATTTGTGAAATTTTCATAAGTCAAGTCACTTGATAAACCTGATTTGGTCTTGGTACTATAATTTAGACTTTACAAATGTATTTACTTATAAATGTTATAAATAAATTCACTTTCAAAACTTGATTTGGTCTTGACAGACCAAATCAAGTTTTCCAAGTGTCTTTACTTATTTTCCTTATCAACTAAAGTTGATGTAAAAACCGAAGTAGAAGCTCTTGAGAAGTCTAAAATGGTTTATCTAGTACAAATCAGGTTTGTGTAGGTACGTTACTTATCTAATTTTATAAGTGTAAGTGATTGAAGAACCTAAAATGGTCTAAGCATTCACAAAAGGCAATGGATTTCCTTTAGAGGGCATTTTGATGGTTTGAAGGATGTTTGTAAATAGTTTGAAGGGTAAGTGTCTTTCAAGAGGGCACTTGGGAAAGGAAAGAGGACTTCTTCACTTTTTCAAAGGGTCATTATAGAATTCATGAAGGGTATGTTCCCTTCTAGAGGGCACTTAGGCAGTGCACAAGACCCTTACAATTCTTCCAAAAGGCAACTTTGGACTCAAAGTGTCATTTTGGAAGGCACCTCAGTCGATGGTAGGACTAAATCAAAATTTTTGAAGGGGAATGCCAAATAACAAAGTGCCCTTGTAGAGGGCACCTTGAGAAAGTAAATAATGAAGACAAAAGGCCAGAGGGGAACATGCCATTTGGGAAAAGAAGAAATCAAAAGAAAAAATTTCTTTGGATAAAATGTTTGAAGGAATTCTTTCAAACATTTTGTTTGAAGGAAATCATGGTAAAAATCCCAAAATAAAGGAGTAGAGACTGTCAAGAACTCGAAGGCCCGATAAGTCAAAGACAAGCCAAGAAGAAGCCAAGGCAAAAGAGAAGGAAAGAAAGAGATAAAACATGGGAAAAGTAAAGAGTAGAAAAATATAAAGCATAAAATAGTTCTAGTAGCTGACAAGGTCAAAAGGAAAAATCAATGATCACTCATACCAAGATAAGTGGCATAGACAACTCAACAAGGAGAATTAATACATTTGGTGAAATTTTATCTACCAAAAACCAATAAAATAGATTTGGTTTTTGAACTATAGAGGAGAATAACGCATGTTTTCATGCTTCACCATTAATGCACAACTAGTTACACCTAGAATTAAATAGAGCATGGTCCAACCACAACAACTTGGGGATGGATTTGTTAGTTACTAGGAGTATCCCATGTTTTTGTAGGCCCAAGATATTAAGGGTGGTGACTTGGACATCTAGAACATGGTTCTCCCATATGTAGTTTGAATAATATAATAGAAACATAGTCTTTTGGTCTTTGTAGAAGTGTTTAACTCAGCATGGGTTTCCATTCCTTGATTTTTCAGCTATCTTGTTTGTAGTTCTCTATATATGTATAACTTCTCATTTGAAAAAAAATATATCTCAACTTGTATGGTGAAGCCCTAAAGGAATTTAGCTTGAATCAGAAGAAGTATTTTAACCTCCATTTAAGCTTGCAATTTTACATGTCTATGGTTTTATCTTGTGTTAAGTCATTTTATTTTCATGTTTTCATAAGTTTATTCTAACATATCTAGTGTATTATGAGTTATTATATTACATGTCAACAAGAAGTGTCTATCTTAGAGTATAGGTGCATGTGAATAGGCTATCCATAGTGTGTCTTAGAACACCTCTGGTAGTTCTTCCTCCCTGTATCTCTATAGGACCCCCTATTGAAACATTGATGTAGGAAATATTCTCATTTGAATGAAGTGTATGCTTGCTTGTCTCTGGTGTAAAGTGCATGTCAAAGCTAAGTAAACACATAATTTTGGTACATCACCACTTTAGTTTAGGTTTTGATTTTAGTATTTCTCTCCTTTTTCACCCCCCCTCATTTTTAGTAGTAGGAAATCCAGGGCCTCAAAGTGCATCAAGGGGAGCTATCCCCTAATCTATAAATTCATCCCTCACATTTGCAACCCACAACAAGAGGGATGTATCCATTATGATGCATGGAGGCAGAGAGCTAAGCCTCCCTTGAGAGGGTGTAATCCACTATGTCAATAGTTTTTGGCATGCCTAGTAGGACATTTTTTATGTCCTAAAAGTTTCAAGATTGGTGCTAGTCTTGATATTGTTAAAAAAATCCAAAAGAAGGAGCTATATTCAACACTTGGTGACTCCATTTAGGAACCGAGTCTCTGGTAAATGACCAACTTGGTATCCCATGTCAAAGGTCACTATAAGATCTTCTATGTCCCTTTTGAATTTGTTAAGTTACCTTTAAACTCAACAAAAAGGCTTAGGTTTATAAATACCCACCCTTATGTAGTAAGCCATTTTCCTAAGCCAGCCATAAAATATCCCTACTCAAAGAGACCACTATTGAATCCTTTCATAGCCATGGAAATTCTTAAGGTTTTCCCTTTTGTGGCCTTTAATGGTCAAAGTCCCTTGAACCTTCAGTAGTATGACCCAATTCTAGGGACAACTCTCAAAAGTGTTCCTCCCTTTAGTGGAGAGGGACTAATCACTATTGTTAAGCATATTATAAATATAACAAACCTCTATAACATCCATAATATCATTGAATAAAATGTAGCCATTAGATTGCTAGCCTTGTCTTTCAAAGGGAAAGTTCTAGACTGGTATGGGACCTTGCCTATGAACTTAGTTGGATCATGGAATGAGTTAGGGACCATCTTAACCAATAGGTTTGGGGAAAAAAGTGACCATTTATCTCTAGATGAGTAGTTAACCACCATGAAGAGAGCCCCACATGAGTTTATGCAAGATTTTAACACTAGGTTGCAAAAAACTTGGGACAAGATCCCAATTCTTGTGAGGCAAACCCCAAGCTATGCTTTCCTTTACTACTTGAAGGCCCTAAATAGTGACATTGTTGTCATGATATAGTCCATGGGTTGAAACACTCTACTCACTACTTATGAAATAGCCATAGCTACTAAAAATTGCCTTGTTCAAGCAAGAAAGATAGCTCCTAGACCTCCTATGCCACTCTTTCTTGATTTACAACCCTCAATCTAGCCTATTTTGCCCATTCTAGTTCCTCTACCTAATCAAGAGAAGCTAGATTCTACCCCTAAAAATGACATCCATGAAGTTAATATCATACTATAGAGTGTTACCAATGAGTTAGTATCCCTCAAGAGATAACAAGCTCAGAGTTATAGGCCAAATCAAGGCTACTAGCAATTTGGGAAAGTAAATAGGCATCCTTTATAGAATTATAGTCAAGGGCAAGGTCATATTACACATGCCAAGCCTTATCAAATATATTATCCAAATGCCCTTTCATCTTCCAAGGCTCTTGTCCCCACTCAAAATAATTTGGTGTAGGAGCAGGCCAACTATCCACCCTTAGAGCATGGCCAAGAACATGTTACTTATGCTAGTGAGCTACCAATCAAAGCATGACTACACAAGGTGATCAGGTAGCCCAATTCTTAAATTTTGAGATTTCAACACAACTTGAGATAGATAGCAAATAGGCTCAATCTGATTCCACACTTATGAATCACTTAAAAGGAGAGTTCTATGAAATCAACTATGTGGGGAGCACAAGTAATCAAAATGTTAGTGTTGCATCCAACACTAGATCCAAAAGGAGAGCCATTGATGAAGCTCAAGAAGCCACTAAAGCACCTACAACATTTCCTTCACCTAATCTAGTAGGAGGTGTACCTGAAGTAGCCACAAAACAAAAAGCAAATCAAAAGTTTCCTAATTATAGGCTAATGGTTGTAACTTTAGCTCCTTAGGTTGACCCACAGGTTATGAATGTTCCTAAGGAGAACTCTAAAGGGGGTAATCCTTCAATCAATATAGTGGAATAAATGAAGAAGTTACACATGAACATCTCATTTTGGGATTCTTTAGAATTGATAGAACAAAAATATATACTCTAAAATGAATTGTATGGGCTAGGTGAGTAAGCTATCCCAACAAGAAATGATAATGTGTTGGTAGTAAATGTGGTTCCTCTTATGGCTGGTCAAGTAAAGAAAGATGAGAAGGTCCCTCCCTTCTATTTTTACTTAATTATTAGTGATTTATTGGTCCATATTTTCATCATTTATAGTGGAGTAAGTACCTTAGTTATGCCTAAATGCATAAATGATAAGCTAGGCCTCAAGTATGAGAAAATGACCAAATGATTTCTATAGTTGGATGGATCACTAGCTAAGACCTTAGGAGTAGAAAGTGGCTTAATTATGACTCTTTATGCATGTCCAACCTTATCAATTCCCCATGATGTGGTAGATGTTCCTCCTTACTTCACTCTTTGCTTGTCAAGGGATTTCACATCTAAGATAGATGGATACTTGGTAGCCAACTGGTCTTACATGGTTTTTAGGACAAAGTATGAAACTAAAGTGAAGATTGAGTCAAAGACCATCCACAAGGATCACCTAGAGCCATACTTGCCTAAAGTGGTGAATTTCAACTACACAATCATTGATGAAGAAGAGCTCCAAGTGGATCAATATCCATTATCTTCACTTGTAGGAGTTGTTGACATGTTCCTAGATGAATGTATAAATGACAACTTTGAGAATGATCCTTACAAGTTCATTGAAGAATCTAGTCTTGGAGTCTACTGCATGTATGAAAAAGATGATTTCATGCTAAAATTGATGAAGATAGACTAAGAGGACTGTGGTTTATGGTAGCTATTCTTTGATGTATCTAAAATCAAGTTGGGAGCTAGTGGTGGGGCAATGATAGTTTCACCTTCAAAGGATAAATACTTCTCAAATTTCAATTTTTAGTTCTCCTACACCTATAGTGTAGTAGAGTATGAGGCCCTTTTTCATGGCCTAGAATGGACAAGGAAGAGAGGAATCAAAGAATTATAGGTGTTTGGAGACAGTGAGTTGATTATAAACCAAGTGAGAGGTCAAAGCTTGACCAAGAACTCCTTCCTGAAGTATTAAAAGCACAGAGTGTGGGACCTTATAGATAACTTAATTGATTTCAACATCACTTCCATTCCAATAGAGGAGAACAAGCATGCTAATAGACTATCATCATTTGGTGCTTAGTTTGACATCCCAAAGGGGATGAGACAAAGCAAGAATCAACATCATTTAAAGGTGATTGTGAGGTCCTCCATACCAAATAATGTCACCAATTTGCAGGTGTATGAAAGTGACTAGTAAATAGTACTTTTATTATAGGAAGAAGCTGAGTTTGCTTCCAAAAATTAGTCCAAGCTATAACAGTAGTATGATGGTTAGATTTTTCAATTAAAGACCGATAGGCTTCCCAAAGGTTTGGTAAATATTGAGAGCATTTTCAAATAAGATGACCAAATCAAGAGAGACAAAGCAAGCATGACAAACAAGAAGGAAAATTATGAAAGGGCAGAGATCTACAAGGATAAGCTACTTGCACTTGGGAAGGTGTGTACCAATGAGGAAAATCATGCTTTCATTATGTTATGTCAAGAGTTTGTTGATGTCTTTCCTTGGAAGTATGGTTATTTGAAGGGATTTGATCCAAGATTGGACCAACACACCATTGAGATAGAAGAAGGTGACAAACCCATCAAGAAAAGGTAAAGTCTAATCAATCCAAAGATTGAGCCTCTCATGAGGAAGGAACTCACCAAACCGATCGAGTCTAGGATCATTTTCCCTATCAACAACTCTTCGCTAGCCAATTTGGTCCCTATTAGGAAAAAGAATGGAGAAGTTAGATTATGTGTAAATTTTAGAGACTTGAATAGAGTCTCGCTGAGAGATCACTATCCCCTTCTAAGTATGGGGCAAATTCTTTAGATGGTGACAAGCATTGAAAGGTTCTCTCTCCTAGATAGATACTCTAGGTATAATCAAATCCTGGTGCAAGAATGTGATCAATACAAGATAACCTTCACTACTAAGTGGGGAACATATGCCTATAGGAAGATGCTATTTAGATTATCAAATGCTGGAGCTACCTTGTTGGGGGATCAAACCAACAATAGATTACACTTGTGAAAGCAATAAACGTGGAAATAAATCAGATAGATAAGTAACTGAAATGATAAATAGCACAGAACAAGGTATACAAGAAAACACCCTGAAAACTTGTATTGAAACTCTTTACAATAGGAATACAATGAAGAAACTTCATTCTTCCACACCTTTCTCAGATGCACACAAGATCTCTCACTAGATCTCTATTCCTCAAGAGCTCTCCCTCAAGTACACTCAAATCCAACAACCTAGATTGATGCAACTCTGTACTGTCCTTCAAACATTCACAATGTTCTACTATTACAGTTATACACTCTTCTACTACTATAGTTCTAAGCTAAGAAGATCTTTCCTACATATAGAAATAGGAAACTTGAGCATGCTCTTACAATAAATAGTTAAGCCTCTTCAACAAGGGCTCTAAAAATAATATTGCTAATAATAGAGACGCGAGCTTGAGACTACAACTCAAACTAATCATGCAAACACTCACTTCTGTCCACGGAAATTGCTTTTTGGACACACAGGTAACCGACGTCGGTTCCTGCCTGTTCGCCTGTGACCGTCGTCGACCGACCCTACTGCCGATGTCGGCACCTCTACAACTGCTACTGACCAACGTCGGTCACTCTTGATCGATGCCGGTGTCTGTGTAGACCCAAACCTATTTTGTATGCTCCTTGGTGAAGCTTTTAGCTCCACACCCTAACAATCTCCCACTTGGAGATAAACAGCTGCACCAACTTATACAGCAACATCTTCTAGCTCCTCCATCTTCAACTCAATCATGAAGACCAATAGAAGTTAAATGAAGATTCAACTTCTCCTTCGTAACCGGCTTTGTTAGCATATCAGTAGGATTCTTGTCTGTATGGATCTTCTCCAGCTTCAACTCACCATCTTCCAATACCTGCCGTATGAAGTGGTACCTTAGCTGTATGTGTTTGGTTCTTGAATGAAAGGCCAAATTCTTGGCCAAATGGATTGCACTCTGACTGTCACTATACAATCTGCAACTCCCATGCTCCCTTCCAAGCTCTTCCATGAACCATGTCATCCATATCATCTCCTTGCTAGCTTCTGTAGCTGCAATATACTCTGCTTCTGTAGTTGACAAGGCAACAACCTTCTGCAACTTAGATATCCAACTAACCGCCGTTCCACCTACAGTAAAAACATAACCTGTGGTGCTTCTTCTGCCATCTAAATCCCCTGCCATATCTGAATCTACATAATCATGTAGAGAAGTATCTAAACCTCTATAGCACAAATGCTTACTGTTGGTTCCTCTCAGATATCTAAGGATCCATTGAACCGATTTCCAATGTTCCTTACCTGGATTGGCCATATACTTACTTACTACTCCCACTGCTTGGGCAATATCCGGTCTAGTACACACCATTGCATACATCAAACTTCCTACTGCAGAAGAATATGGAACCTTACTCATGTACTCTACCTCATCATGTGAATTGGGACATTGTTCTTTACTCAACTTAAAATGTCCAGCCATAGGTGTACTTACCGGTTTTGCATCCTGCATATTAAACCTCTCCAACACCTTGTTCACATAATCTTCTTGAGACAATATCAACCTGTGATTTTTCCTGTCTCTACTAATGCTCATGCCAAGGATTTTCTTAGCTGCTCCCAAATCCTTCATAGCAAACATTTGAGCTAACTTCTCCTTAAGCTCAGAGATATCCTGCATGTGAGACCCTGCAACCAGCATGTCATCTACATACAATAATAGAATAATATATCTACCATTATCAAATCTCTTGAAATACACACAATGGTCCAATTGACACCTACTGTAGCCATGCTCAGTCATAAACCTATCAAATTTCAAGTACCATTGCCTTGGAGCTTGCTTGAGGCCATACAAGCTTTTCTTCAACCTGCACACAAACTTCTCCTTACCCTTGACCTCAAATCCTTCTGGCTGTTCCATATAAATTTCCTCATCCAAATCTCCATGAAGAAACGTTGTCTTAACATCTAGCTGCTCGAGATGCAAATCCTCAAAAGCAACCAAAGACAATACAACCCTTATAGAAGTCATCTTAACAACAGGAGAAAAAATTTCACCAAAGTCAATACCTGGCTTTTGTGCAAATCCTTTTACTACTAATCTGGCCTTATATCGCATCTATCCATCCTCACTTTCCTTTAACCTGTAGGTCCATCTTGTTTCTATGCAAAATTGCTTTCTACATTCAAAGAAGAAATAAGAAACTGAAATAAAATGGTTAAGGCTAGAAGTACCTGATAAAGTCGAGCGCACCGAAATCAGACGTTGGAAGATTCTCCTCTTTGGCTGTGGAGGAATGACACCTGTGAAAAAGAGACTAAAACATGGAAAGATGTTAGTCAAAGATATGGTGGGTTGTCAGGCGAACTCCCGATCCCAGAAGTACAAAGACTCCCTAGAAGGATATCAACCCACTGATAAAAAAGCGGAATATTTGACGAAAGTAGATAATAAAAGATAAAATGATAGAAATAAATGACAAAAAATTAAAAATGCATACCTGATAAGCGGCACTGTTTTGCACAGTCACCGGTGTCGGTCTCTCTGGCATCGGCATCGGTCTAGGAAGGTGCTGACATCGGTTGAAGTACCGTCATCGGTCGGGGCAGTGACCGGCGTCGGTCGGGGCAGGTTCTGGACAGAGTTGCAGAAAGTCTGGGAGAGTCGGGATAGAGTCTTGACAGGGTCGGGATAGGGTCTAATGGAATCGGGATAAGGTCAGGATAGGGTCTGGGGAAAGTAAGGTCGGGTTTGGACAGAGTCTGGGGTTATGAACAAGGATGATAGAAATAGTGAACGAAGAATAATCAAGAAGAAATAAAATAAAACAAAGAAAATACTTACCTATCGGAAGCTGTGATGAAAGCCATAGTTGAAGTTGTCTGTGCAGTGTCAAAAGAACGAATGCTGGAGTTGGTGGATGCTGGAGTTGATGGGTGCTAGAGTTCGGAGAGTCTGTAGATGTCGAAAATGGGAGCGTCTGATTGAATGATCGGGTTGATTCTGATGAAGGCCCGGGGACGGTTTCGAGAGACGATTCGATAACCATTTCGGGAAACCGATCGGGAACTGAATGGTAACTAATAATGGATAACGGGATGGTGACCGACGTCAGTAGGATTGCCGACATCGGCCGATAAGTGACTGACGTCGGCGACATCGGCCGGGTAAAGACCGTCGTCGGCAGATGCATAATGAGGACAGAGTCTAGCTTTTAGTTCTCTGCTCATTGTTACATGCTGCCAGGGTCAAGGTTGGTGGAACAAGTGATCGACAAGGGTTAAATAGGTGAAGAAGAATAAGACGGGGAATGACCAGGGGAGTCGACACGATTTCGGTGTCTACATTTGCCCCTTTTTGTCTTGTTGGTTGTTCTGATGAACTGCAAGACAAAAATAGGAGTGATTGCCCCAGGTGAGGGATAAGGTTGATTTCATCTTGTTGGTTGTTCGAATGAATTGCAAGACAAAAAATAGGAAGTGGATAGGTTGCCCCAATTATGGATGAGGTATTCCCCCTCAAAGCAGGAGTCGAGGGAAGGGAACCGAGAATCGGGTGCTGATTTGACAAAGAGTGGATGAAAAAGGGGTGAGGGTGAATGCTGTAAAAGTCATGATTGCGTGCATACCACTACACGAGATGGTCAGGTCAAAAGTGTCACAGGTCAAGGGTCAAGGAGTGCCAAAATTGAAATAATTGGGCCCCAGGATTTAGTCGTCTGCTGATCAGGTCACTCAATCTAAGCTGAAGCTCCAAATGGTCGTCGTGTTCCAGGTATCCCAGGCTCAGGAAGTGCTCCTAGAAACATGAAAAAACCACAAGTAGTGCGGATCAACCGGTTTGTGATCCTATACTTGTGAGGGTCCAAAAAGGTCTATGCACAATTCTGCTAACCAGTCATGAGGTAGCATACATGTAAAAACAACCAAGGTAACAGTGTCTTGGAAGTAGTCGAGGTCAGAGGAGATAGGCATGATCTCCAATGGTTGGTGGTCGAGGGGAGGAATGGATGAAAGGATGTGGCCGAGCTAACCCCAGAAGACCCCATGTCAACTGAGTGCTGCCTACATAGCCCTGGTGATAGGGCCTCAGGCCAATGTAGTTCTCCCTAGAAGGGAGGGAGGGTCAAAGGGATAAAATGGGTCATGGTCAAGGACAAGGTTATGGTTAAAAAGAAGGAAAGAAGGTTTGTCCATCAGAGAGACGAACAAACGAGAATGGTCGAGCTAACCTCAGAAGACCCCATGTCAACTGAGTGTTGCCTACATAGCCCTGGTGATAGGGCCTCAGACCAATGTAGTTCAGACAAAGGGTCTGAGTGGTAGACAGGTGGTTAAAATGGTTGATAGATTGGTCGTGGTTATGATGAAATGATGAGGAAAAAAAAAAAGATGTTGCAGCCTTTTCCAAATGGTGTATTCTACAACATTGGTTGAGGGGTTTTTCATCCCTAGCAATATTCCATATTCGTGATGGATGTATGCTAAAAATGAATTGAGGTTTATTTATGCTTCAGCAAGTATTGGTTTATGCTGAACATAAATTGTGGCGGGTCGATAGTTTCCATGTGTATTGGTGTCCATAGAAACTAGGGTGAATAGGCTAGGTCATGTTGATGGTCTGAAAAGAGAGTTGAGTTGAGTCGATTGACAAGTGATGAAGGTGAATGTGACCAAAGTGTAGAAGAAGTGAAAAGCATATTGCTCTTTCATTGACAAGGACCAAAAAGATAGCATAGATAGGGGTTATGAGAACCAAGAGCCCCATTCATGCGTGACGTCGTTGACCGTGGTTATGTTAGAGCGGTAATCGAATCACTTTAGACATTAAAGTGAGCTCGAAGTCCCTTGAGCAGGTGATAGGAGGAGGAGAAGGGTAACCCATTTTAAGAGCAGAGATAACTTTGCCCCTTTTTATAGGAGACCCTGAGATAACTATAAGTCAAGTCCATGACTCATTCAATTTTTTTTTTTTTTTAAGCGCAGACTGATCAATGCGGGAAGCTTGCATAGAGATGTCATTTGCTTGGTGGTCAGGTTATGAAGCTGATCAATGCGGAAAGCTTCTAAAATAGTGCTGTTTAGTGCCAGATTGAGTCATAGCCATCCTTCAAGGGAGTGGTCTAGATTTTTGTTTAATATAAGGGCTTTTGAATAGCTGTCCTTCGAGGGAGTAGTCTATTAATTACAGCAATGATAGTACAGCTGTCCTTCGAGGGAGCAGTCTGTTTTTTTTTTTTTTTTGATTTTGATATTGATATAGTGACCATGGATATTGTGACATCTTGATTTGTTTTGACAGAAATGTGAGTCGTGGACAAGATTATAGAAGGTCAAGGGCTCCCTTTTATGAGGACAAAGCATCCATACAGCATAAAAGGGTTATAGGAATTGTTAAGAGGAATAGGGTTGAAAGGAGGTAGGATTAAGAGGACGGGGATTGCTCAAGGGATGAGCTCAAGTTAAGTGTCAAGTGGATGAATACTCGACTAACAGTAGAACGGTCGCAGATGCAACGCATTAAGAGGCTCAGGTTCTGGGTGTCCATCAAGAGAAGACAGACGATAAGTCCCTGATCCATACTTGTGCGTGATAATAAAAGGTCCGAGCCAATTAGGAGCAAACTTGCCTCATTTACTTCGCTCCATATTGGTCACATGTCGATTGATGAGTGGATGTGAAGTTGACTGATATGGTTGTTGATTGATCGAGACTGGTTGAATGTATGGATAAAAAGGTTGGTCAATGTTTGGTTGAGATTTGGTCATTTGATAGTTGGTCAATGGTTGGTCGAGGGTTGATTGGTTGGTATTTGGTCTTTGGTTGGGTCGAATGTTTGGTTGAGGTCGGGTTAAATGTTTGGTTGCTAGTCTGGTTGAGGCTAAGTTGAAAGAGTGATTGATATGTGGTCGAGATTGTGTTAAAAAATTAGTTGAGGTTTGGATGAAGGTTGAATTCCCCCAGCGGCTAGGGAGAATGTTTGATGGATTGGTTAAGGTAGGTTGAGGTTTAGTGGTCAGATGGATTGTGTTGATGTCGAATAAGGGGGTTAAAGGTGATAAAGGAATCAGAACCTGGCGTGGAGATCCCGATTTAGGTGATGAGGTTGGAGAGGTATGAGTTGGTGTTGATGATTTGTCGGAGGGATGGTCTAGAGGATCCTTGATGAGAAGGGAATCCTTTCTCCGTTGGTGACGAATGACAGCTTTAAGAGTGTAACAATGCTCAGTGTCATGTCCCAGAGTATGATGATAGTGACAGTATTTAGAGTTTTCGAACCAAGAGGGTCTTGATCCGAAAGTTGATGAGAGGGGCGGTGTTGAAGGCTTGATAACGTGGTCAAGAAGAGAGGTGTCATTCCCCAGACATTGGCGAATGGCTACCTTGAGGGCACAACAATGCTTCGTGTCGTGTCCAGGTGTGCGATGATACGCACAAATACGAGTGTCGTCGAACCAAGGTGGTTTAGGTCTGAGAGAATGATATGGTTTGAGAGGCGGAAGGTTGAGGCAAGATGACTGCAACAAGTGCCGTAACAACAAGGTATAAGAACCTGCTAACGGTTCTGGATATTTTATTGCAGTGAGGGTTGATGACGTTGGTTTGAGAGGTGTAAGAGACGTTGGTCGATGATTTAGAGAAGATATATGTTTGACAAGTTGATAGAGTAATGGAGATGATGTGCCTCTGTGAAGGATGGGAGTAGGCAGTACTCCTATTAAATATGATGGATGTGGGCCTACGATTGAAGGTAATGACGAAGGTGGGGGAGGAGTCCTCCGGTGTGGTCTAGTGATCTTCATGGGTTTGAGTCGAGGGCCACTATTGTGCGAGGCGAGGTTAGATACGGGTTTGGGTTTAGATGTGGATAGAGGTGAGTGAGATGTAACAATCTCAGGCAAAGGGCAAGAGGAAACCGTGACTGGGTCTTCCTCAATCGAAATGGGTGAAGAGATAGGGTCTTCTCTTGGTGGAGAAGAAATAGGAGAGGGTGGCTCCTCAAGTGGGCAGATGGTAGGGATGATCATGCCTTCTACGTGTGCTTGAGGAGTAGGAGAGGTAAGGTCTTTGGATGAAGGTAGGGCTAATGGCATAGGTGTGATCAAGGCGTCCTCCAATATAGGAGAAATAGATGGAGGACTAATAGGAGAAGAGGGTTCTTCATCCTGTGAAGAAGGTTGGTCATGGACAAGAGGTAAGATAGTGTTGACGGTGTGTATATCATGGTTTTGAGGGTCATTGATCATGGTTTGGATGTTGTCTTGAGTAGGTGGGTGATTAGGAAAAGGTTGTTTGAAGATGTCGAGGTTTTGGTTGGGCAGTGCGTTCGGATTATCCAAGATAAGATCGCCCTTGTCTAGCATGTCCTAGATGAGGTTTTTAAAAGTTTGACAGTGATCTGTATCATGGGATTTGACACGGTGATAGTTACAAAAGTGATTCTCCCTGTACCATGCAGGGATAGGTGTTGAGGGGTTGAATTGATGTGGTCGGATTGAAGGGAGATTGAGGACCCCCTGCTTGATGAGTTTATCCAAGATAGAGGCATATGACTCTCCAATTGGAGTGAATAGACGCTGTATGGATTGACATTGAAAATGTTTATTGATGTAGTCTAATGTTGAAGATGTTGGTCGGTTAGTTATTGTTGAAGATGATGGTCTAAAGATGACAGTGTTTGCCGATCCCTTAGATTGAGAGTGGACAGAAGAAGGTCTGGAAGAAGAATGGTCATTGGTTCTTGTGTTAGTGTTACACAATTTGACCTTATCTTCTTCAATAGCGCAGAGTTCAAGCTTTCGGGCCATGGTGAAGGCCTCGTCAAAAGTGTGGAATGTTTGAACCCGTAAGGTGGATGAGATGTGACTGACACATGCTCAAGAAAAGAGCTCAATGAGCTCGGGTTGAGGCAAGGAGAAGGAGAGCTAGTTGATCAAGTCTCTCCAACGGGCGACAAAATCAACTACTGATTCGTCATCAAATTGCCTAATGGAGTAAAGGTCTATGATCGAGATTTGTTTAGTGATATTGATTGAGAAATGGTCAACGAATAGTTGAGCAAGTTAAATGAAGGAAAAGATAGAATGTCTAGCAAGGGAGCTATACCAGTCAAGGGCAGGGCTAGAAAGAGACATAGGAAACGTGCGTAAAAGTAACGCATCATTGTGGGCAAAAAGATAGCAGGCATGTCTGAATGCTCGTAGATGTTGTTGTGGGTCTTCCTTACTCTGAAAGCGAGTAAATTTAGGAAGCTCCCAATGGTTGGGGTATGGTCGAATAGGGACAGAAGGATGAATGGGCTCGTTATAAATCTGGTCATATGAAGAGATATTATTTGAACCAGAGATAGAAGCTTCGAGACTGGACATTTTATCCATCAGCATCTTGATGACGTCTGCTGACGGATTGGTGGACGGAGCGCCCCTTAGGTTTTAAGGTGCTTGAAAGAGGCTAGAGGAGGTATACGACGTAGTCAGTTGTACCAGTAAGGGTGCAACGTACGGATGACTAGTCGCAGGGGTAGAAGTAGAGGTTAAGGGTGGTTGCGTCATGAAGGTCGAAGGTATAAGTTGACTAGGCACCACCAAAGGTGGTTAAATAGTGGCACTGGTAAAAAGAGAGGTTGGCACTCCTACATTTGTGGGCGCAAGAGTGTAAGGGGTCGAGGCAATCAAGTTCTGATACGATGTAGAACTTGGTTGAATTGTAGGTGATTGAGGGGGTAACGAAACCCCGATGGAGGTCGGTCTAAAAATAGATGAAGAGGCCAAACTTTTCGTATTGGCCATGGTTGAGTTAACGGTTGAGGTGAAAGGCTGAGTCATAAAGGGTTGGGTGGCGAATGGTGTGGATGTTGTCGCCACGTCACCCGAAAGGTCTCGCGTTGGGTTTCTTGCGAGATAGTTTTGGAGGGCTGCGGTATTGAGGTCCAAGAATTTTTTGAAATCTTGGTCCCCTTCAGGGATGATGGGAAGTTGAGTCAGGGTCAGGGTCGGTCTTGTAGGAGTTCTTTCAATCTCCGAGTGGAACTCCATGATAGGACGGGTTAGAGATGGGGTAGATGAAAGCAGTTGACGGCCAGAGTGGTCAAAAAGGGCCTTAGTTTGACTGCGTGTCAAAACCATAAAAGGCAAGAGAGAACATCCTTACACGCTCAAACAAGCAGATAAGAACTAAAAAGATGAAGACACAAGCAGATCCTAAAACTATAGAAGTAAAATTTTTAGGATTATAGTGGCTTATGCCTTAGAATATGTGTTTGAGGAGGATTGGCTTTGTGAGTCGGGTCCTAGAAGAAGTCTATGGATGGTTTTGGGTTTTGTTATGGTGCTCAAGAAGTCTGTGTTAGGTCTGGTACATGGCCTGGTGCTAAGGAGCAAACTCCCCTCACTTCACGATTCCAGTGGTTAGCTGGTTTCGCTTAGCCAAAATATACCTCGCCTAGAGATTATACTCCGCCAGAGAATGGAGTGGGCTTCCCCCTTGGTGATGAAATCCAAGTAGGGTCACCGAGACAGGTAAGGTATCCGCTGGGGGATGAAATCCCTGTCGGGCCTTGTCTCAGGTAAGTTAAAATGTTTATTTTGTGCAGGTGGTTTGGTCGTGTAACATCAAGTGATCTAGATTAATTCAATATGCAGTTTAATTACTATGTGTGGTCTAAGAGATGCAGGCAAATAGAAATGAATGCAAAGTGTTTTAATGTCCAAGTCAAAATGTTTGTTCGTATGAAGACGAATGGAGAAAGAGTCGAAGAATATGAGTTTTAGCTAGTCTAGAAGTGCAAGAAAGAAATGTTCATTTTAGTTCTGCTTATGATGTCATTTAAGAAGAGACGAAAGGAGGCGAAAAGGAAGAAACCTAATGCGCCTAAATGAACGAAAGAAAGAGAGAACCCAAGGAGGACCTAGGGTACCACCGGGCGTGCCAGAATGTTTCTATGCAAAATTGCTTTCTACATTCAAAGAAGAAATAAGAAACTAAAATAAAATGGTTAAGGCTAGAAGTACCTGATAAAGTCGAGCGCACCGAAATCAGATGTTGGAAGATTCTCCTCTTTGGCTGTGGAGGAATGACACCTACGAAAAAGTGACTAAAACACGAAAAGATGTTAGTCAAAGATATGGTGGGTTGTCAGGCAAATGCCTGATCCTGGAAGTACAAAGACTCCTTAGAAGGATATCAACCCACTGATAAAAAAGCAGAATATTTGACAAAAGTAGATAATAAAAGATAAAATGATAGAAATAAATGACATAAAATTAAAAATGCATACCTGATAAGCGGCACTGTTCTGCACAGTCACCGGCGTTGGTCTCTCTGGCGCCGGCGTTGGTCCGGGAAGGTGCCGACGTCGGTTGAAGTACCGTCGTCGGTCGGGGCAGTGACTGGCATCGGTTGGGGCAGGTTCTGGACAGAGTTGCAGAAAGTCTGGGAGAGTCGGGACAGAGTCTTGACAGGGTCGGGATAGGGTCTGATGGAATCGAGATAAGGTCAGGATAGGGTCTGGGGAAAGTAAGGTCGGGTTTGGACAGAGTCTGGGGTTATGAACAAGGATGATAGAAATAGTGAACGAAGAATAATCAAGAAGAAATAAAATAAAACAAAGAAAATACTTACCTGTCAGAAGTTGTGATGAAAGCCATAGTTGAAGTTATCTGTGCAGTGCCGAAAGAACGAACGCTGGAGTTGGTGGATGTTGGAGTTGATGGGTGCTGGAGTTCAGAGAGTCTGTAGATGTCAAAAATGGGAGCGTCCGATTGAATGATCGGGTTGATTCTGATGAAGGCCTGGGGATGGTTTCGAGAGATGGTTCGATAACTGTTTCGGGAAACCAATCAAGAACTGAATGGTAATTGATAACGGATAACGGGATGGTGACCAACGTCGGCAGGATTGCCGACGTCGGCTGATAAGTGACCGACGTCGACGACATCAGCCGGGTAAAGACCGTCGTCGGCAGATGCACAATGAGGACAGAGTCTAGCTTTTAGTTCTCTGCTCATTGTTACATGCCGCCAGGGTCAAGGTTGGTGGAACAAGTGATCGACAAGGGTTAAATAGGCAAAGAAGAATAAGATGGGGAATGACCAGGGGAGTCGACACGATTTCGGTGTCTACACATCTGTTCTTCAGTGTTCTCTTACTAGCTGGTAATTCAACCAAATCCCATGTTTGGTTCTCTCTTAAGGACTCCATCTCCTCAACCATGCCAAGCTCCCACTTACTCCTGGACTCCACCTGTAATGCTTCTTCAAAACTCTCTGGTTCTCCACCATCAGTTAGCAATAAATAATATAAGGAAGGAGAATATCTAATTGGAGGCTTACTTACCCTTTCAGACCTCCTGATGGGTGTCTTGGACTCATTCTCAACAATCTATCCACCCAAATTTTTTGACAGTGACCGACCTCGACCACCTATAGACCTGTTACTGGCCGATGCCGGTTCTTCCTGGCCGACGTCGGTGCCTTGTCTGCCGACGTCGGTCTCTGTGTTTTCCTACAAGTGATTATTTCTTTTTCCCACAAGCTCATTTTGGACCATAACTTCGTCCAATTCACTATTGCTCTGCCCAGATTGATCCAGCTTCCTTATCTGATTACTGTACATCACTCTTTCATTGAAAACAACATCACGACTCCTGATTACCTTGTTAGTTCCTAGATTCCAAAATTTGAAACCAAAATCATCTGAGCCATAGCCTATAAACGTGCACCTCATAGACTTAGCATCAAGCTTCTTTCTATTTTCCTTATCTATGTGTACAAAGGCTTCACTACCAAAAACTTTGAGATATGAGAGATCTACCTTTTTACCTGTCCATGCCTCTTCTGGAATTCCACCATCTAGAGCTATAGAGGGTCCTCTGTTAATCAGGTACACTACAGTGTCAACTGCTTCTACCCAAAACTCTAAGGGCAACCCTGCATGCAATCTCATACATCTTGCATGCTCCATGATAGTTCTGTTCATCCTTTCAGCAATACCATTCTGCTGAGGTGTCCTTGGAACTGTCCTTTGCCTATGGATTCCATGTGTATAACAATACAATTTGAACTTAAGACTGCAGAACTCACCGCCATTATCAGATCTCAGGCACTTTAATCTTCTGCCTATTTCATTCTCAACCATAGCCTTCCAAAACTTAAAAGTCTCAAAAACATCAGATTTCTTTTTAATACAGTAGATCCATACCTTTCTTGTGGCATCATCTATGAAGGTAACATAGTACCGTGATCTGCCAATAGAGGCTACCTGAGCCGGTCCTCACACGTCTGTGTGAACAAGCTACAACTTCTACCTTTTCTTAGTAGACCCAGTCTTGAGAAAACTAACCCTTTTCTGTTTTCCAAATACACAATGCTCACAAAACTCTAGATCCATACTTTTTAAATCTGAAAGCATACCTTTAGACTTAAGAATTGACATCCCCTTCTCACTCATGTGGCCAAGCCTTGAGTGCCACAATTTACAATCCACATCTGAAGTAGATAAAACTGAAGGAGATTTGTTAGTAACACAATTACACAAATAGAGAGTACCTTCTCTCTTACCTCTGGCCATAACTAGTGCACCCTTGGTCACCTTCCAAGAATCTGCTGTGAGAGTTACTGTACAACCCTCATCACCTAGCTTACCTACAGAAATCAAATTTCTCTTCAAACTAGGAACATGCATCACATCTCTCAACACCCATGTGTTGCCATTCTGCATCTTCAGCTGCACTTTACCTTTGCCAGTAATCTTACAAGGCTCATCATCCCCTAAGTACACTATTCCAAAATCTCCATGGATATAGTCACTGAAATATTCTCTGTTAGGGGTAGCATGGAAAGATGCACCAGAATCTAATACCCAAGATTCTATGTTATTATGCAAAGAGAAAATTAAAGCATCTTGTGCAATACCTGCAACCTTGGCTTCTTCCTTTCCTTCGTGCTGATTGTCCTCCTTAGGCTTTAACCAGCAATCTCTGCTTATGTGCCCCATCTTTCCACAATTCCAGCATTATGGCTTCCTGCCATTCCTGGATTTGGATCTTCCTCTCACCTTAGACTTAGATATTGATCTCCTCTTACTCTTTTCTTTTTGCCTTCCCCTGCTCTCAAAATTTAAAGCGTTCCCAGATGTCACTTGTGCTTTTCCTGCGTATTTCCTCATTCAAGATAACACTAACAACATCCTCTACTTTCAAAATATTTGATGCAGATGCAGTATTAGAAACTGCCGTTACTAAGCCATGCTAGCTTTCAGGCAAAGAACATAATATCAAAAGAGCTTTTATTTCATCTTCAAATACAATATTGACAGAACTTAACTGATTAACAATTCCATTGAAATCATTCAGATGAATAGAAACAGATCCACCTTCATTCATATGCAAATTAAATAACTGCTTCATAAGATATACCTTATTTGAAGCTGAGGGTTTTTCATACATATTTGCTAACGTAGTCATCAACTCTACCGTTGTTTTTGCCTGTGACAAATTAGATATCATAGTGGAGGCCAGACTCAGTCTTATAGACCCAAGAGCCTTTCTGTCAAGAACTTCCCATTCTTCATCCTCCATGTCCTTGGGCTTCTTTGCTATCCCACCTAATGGTAAGTAAAGATCCTTCTGATACAGATAGTCCTCTATCTGCATTCTCTAATGTTGGTAGTTCTTGCCATTAAACTTTTCCATTCTCAACTTACTTTCTTCTGCCATTTCTTCTCCCACTCAAACAGAAATCCCTGCAGAAACCCCTGTGAGCAACCTGTAACCTGTAACCTATAACCTGTAACCAAGGATCTGATACCACTTGTTGGGGGATCAAACCAACAATAGATTACACTTGTGAAAGCAATAAATGCGGAAATAAATCAGATAGATAAGTAACTAAAATGATAAATAACACAGAACAAGATATACAAGAAAACACCCTAAAAACTTGTATTGAAACTCTTTACAATAGGAATACAATGAAGAAACTTCGTTCTTCCACACCTCTCTCAGATGCACACAAGATCTCTCACTAGATCTCTATTCCTCAAGAGCTCTCTCTCAAGTACACTCAAATCCAACAACCTGGATTGATGCAACTCTGTACTATCCTTCAAACATTCACAATGTTCTACTATTACAGTTCTACACTCTTCTACTACTACAGTTCTAAGCTAAGAAGATCTTTCCTACATATAGAAATAGGAAACTTGAGCATGCTCTTACAACAAACAGTTAAGCCTCTTCAACAAGGGCTCTAAAAATAATATTGCTAATAATAGAGACACGAGCTTGAGACTACAACTCAAACTCATCATGCAAACACTCACTTCTGTCCACGGAAATCGCTTTTTGGACACACAGGTAACCGACGTCGGTTCCTACCTATTCGCCTGTGACCATCATTGGCCGACCCTATTGCCAACGTCGGTGCCTCTGCAACTGCTACTGACCGACGTCGGTCGCTCTTGACCGACACTGGCATCTGTGTAGACCCGAACCTGTTTTGTATGCTCCTTGGTGAAGCTTTTAGCTCCACACCCTAACAAGAATGTGATCAATACAAGATAACCTTCACTACTAAGTGGGGAACATATGCCTATAGGAAGATGCTATTTAGATTATCAAATGCTGGAGCTACCTTCCAATATGCTATGGACATGGCTTTCCAAGCTTTGATCAATGACATTATGCTAGTTTATCTTGATGATGTGATAGTCTTCTCCAAGGAGGAAAGTGAACACTTGAAGTACCTGAGGTAAATATTTGAAATCCAAAAAGAGTTTGGCATCTCTATCAACCTAAAAAAAGTATGTTTACCATACATGATGGCAAGCTCTTGGGCCATGTCATTTTGAAAGAAGGCTTATTCATTAATCTAGAGAGGGTGAACGCCATCTTAGAATTGCCCTTGCCTAAGCATAAGAAGGGCTTAAAAAGTTTATTTGGAAAGATAAATTTCATTAGGAGATTCATTAATAAATTTTTTGAGCTTATCAAGCCACTAACTTCCATGCTAAGGAAGGATGAGATGTTCACATAGACAACAAGAAGAAGAGAAAGCTTTGAAGGCATCAAGCAAGCTATTGCCTAACCTCCTACTCTAGCTAGTCCAAAATTCTCAAAGGACTTCAATATATACACCTTTGGGGATGAAGAATTAATCTTTGCTATGATCACTCAAGAAAATGGTGATAATTTAGAATAGCCTCTTACTTTTTTCAACCAAGGTTTAGAAGGCTAAGAGGTTAGATACATGTATGTTGAGAAGCAGGTGCTTGTAGTCATATGAAGTCTACAAAAGTTTAGACATATGTTGTCTAGAAAAAAAATTCACATCATGGTGCCACATCCTAGTGTAAAAGACTTATTTCTAAATTGAGGCTTGAATGAGAAAAATGTAGGTTGGATCACCAAAGTAATGGTGTATGATGTAGAGATCAAGACTACCAAACTGGTAAGAGGAAGAGGGATATATGAACACCTCACTATAGAATTTAAAGAGCTAAAGGAGGATGTTTTGGTACTCCATGATGAACCTATAATAACTTTACCTATATTCATGAAGATTTGGGCACAAGACATGGTTCATTTCCTTCAAATTGGTGAGTGTCCACAAGGTCTTGATAGGACCAAGAGGAGGTATTTTAAACTCCAGTCTCTTCCTTATGTCCTAGTTGATGGAGTGATGCTAATAAAAGAATTTTTAGGGGTGATATTGAGATGCATTGATTTAGACCAAGTTGACAAGGTACTGTTCAAGTTCCATGATGGATAATTTGGTGGCCACTTTGCTCCCAAGGCCACAACTGTAAGGATTATGAGGGCTAGTTACTTTTGGCCCAGTTTGTTTAAAGACACTCATGCTTGGGTGAGGAATTGTCAAAAATGTAACTTCTTTAATGGGAATCAATGGTTGGCTACCATGCCTCTTCATCTTATTTAGGTGGAACAACCATTCATGTAATGGGGGTTGGACTTCATAGGGCTGATCAATCCTCCTTCTAGTGCTAGCCAAAAGTGGGTTTTGATTGCCATGGATTATTTCACAAGGTGGGTAAAGGCCATATCTTTAAAAGAGGCCAATGAGAGTGTAGTCCTAGACTTCTATGAAGGCATAGTGATAAGATTTGGGGTCCCAACCATAATAATTTTAGATAGTGTATTGGATTTCTTGGGAATAAAGACAAGTGAGTGGGCATTTAAGTATGGCATCTATGTCAACACTTATTCCAACTAATATCCACAAGGAAATGGGTTGGTTGATCCACAAAAAAGAATTTGATTATGATCATAAAGAGGACAATGGAGGAAAATCAAAGGACTTGGCATGCCAAGTTGAAGATAACTCTTTGGGAAGATAAGATCACTCTAAAGAGGGAAATCAAGAAATCACCATACACACTTGTGTATGGAAGGGAAGCTAGACTTCCTATCTCACTTGAGTTACCAGTGTTGGATCTTACCCATCAACTATAATTGATGGAGAGTGATAGCCAAAAAGTCAGGTATTGTGAGCTAATGGAGCTTCAAGAAGTGAGAGACCAAGCCATGGATGCCATGACCAACCACTAATGGTAAATAAAGAATAATTTTGACAAAATGTCTATGCAAGGAGCTTCTTAGAAGGTGACATTGTCTTGAAATGGGATGAGGACCGAGCCAAGCCTAGAAGGCACATGAAGTTTGATGCTTTATGGAGTGGCCCATATGTCATCACCTAATACAAGCAACACAATGCTTTCCAACTCTCCAAGTTGGATGATAAAGAGCTACATATCCTAGTCAATGGGATATACCTTAAGCATTGTTACTAGGTTTCTTTTGTCATGTACATAATTTTACTTATTTTTCCTCATTTTCCCTAAGTGTTGTTATGCATGTGTAGTTTTTTTAGCATTTGTGTGTGTTTTTTCCTTATTATTTGGGGTAAAATCTTTGTTAGTTCATAGGGCCTTATAAGGATATTGTTGACTTCTCCAAGAT
Organism: Torreya grandis; assembly: GCA_037957365.1. Taxonomy (NCBI): domain Eukaryota; kingdom Viridiplantae; phylum Streptophyta; class Pinopsida; order Cupressales; family Taxaceae; genus Torreya; species Torreya grandis. Next base: position 1,107,180 of record JARHVA010003687.1, read on the forward strand.
GCATCCTGACTCCATGCCCGATGGATTTTGTGGCTACTCATCTTCCCAAACATAGTAGGCATGCCTCCCCTATGCATCACCAATTGTGTTGACCAAGTTTTGGTCTTACAAGCCAAAATTGGGCACCCCCTTCTTTTTATTTGCAAAATTCATCCAATCCATGTTTTGGCTAGATCATCCCTCTACTACCTTATGAAAAATGTTCTCTATCAGACCTTTTTCATGAAAAATCCAAGTGTTTCCCTCATTTTGCTTTGCCAAGTGTATTTTGGGTTTGTCAAGAGCAATTACTTTACCTATAGTAGTAAATTTTAGGTTTCCCAAATGACATTACTTGTGAAATTTTCATTATTCAAGTCACTTGATAAACTTGATTTGGTCTTGGTGGTGTAATTCAGACTTTGCAAATGTCTTTAATTATAAAGGTTATAAGTAAAGCCACTTGAAAAAATTGATTTGGTCTTGATAGAACAAATCAGGTTTTCCAAGTGTCTTTATTTATTTTCCTTATCAGATAAAGTTGAGGTAAAACCCAAAGTAGAAGCTCTTAAGAAGTCTAAAATGGTCTATCTAGTGCAAATCAAGTTTGTGTAGGTGCATTACTTGTCTACTTTTATAATTAAAAGTGATTAAAAAACCCAAAGTGGTCTAAGTAGTTCACAAAAGGTAACAAATTTCCTTTGAAGGGCATTTTGATAGCTTGAAGGACATTTGAAAAAATTCCAAAGGGTAAGTGTCTTTCAGGAGGGCACTTGGGAAAAGAATGAGGAATTCTTCACTTTCTAAAGGGTCATTATAGAATTCCTGAAGGGTATGTTCCCTTTTGGAGGGTACTTAGGTGACACGCATGACCCTTACAATTATTATAAAAGAAAACTTTGGACTCAAAGTGTCCTTACAGAGGGCACCTTGGTTGGTGGTAGGACCAAATCAAAAGTTTCAAAGGGGCATTTTGAGGCACAAAGTGCCCATACAGAGGGCACCTTGAGAAAGTGAATAATGAAGACAAAATGCCCAAGAGGCATGTGCCTTTTAGGAAAATAAATAATCAAAAGAAATAATTCATTCAAACAATTTTTTTGAAGGAACTCCTTTAGATATTTTATCCAAAGGAAAGCATGACAAAAAGCTCAAAAGAAAGGAGTAGAGACCACCGAGAACCTGAAGGCCCGTTAAGTCAAAGACAAGCCAAGAAGAAGCCAAGGCAAAGGATAAGGCAAGGAAGAGACAAAACATGTGCAAAATAAAGAGTGTAAAAAGACAAAGAATAGAATAGTTGTAGTAGCTGATAAGGTCAAAAGGTAGAATCAATGACCACTTAGACTAAGACAAGTGTCATAGACAACTTAGCAAGGAGAATTAATACATTTGGTGAAATATATCTATTCAAAAGCAATAAAATAGATTAGTTTTTGAACTATAGAGGAGAGCGGGCCATGTTTTCATGCTTCACCATTAATGCACAACCGGTTGTGCCTAGCATTGAAGAGAGCATGGTCCAACCACAATAAATTGGGGATGGCTTCATAAGTTGATAGAAGGAGTATCCCATGCTTTTATAGGCCTAGGATAATAAGGTTAGTGACTTGGACATCTACAACATGGCTCTCCCATATGTAGTTTGAAGAATATGATAGCAATATGGTCTTTTGGTCTCTATAAAAGTGTTTAACTCAACATGGGTTTCTATTCCTTGATTTATCAGCTATCTTATTTCCATTTCTCTATATATTTGTAACTTCTCATTTGAAGACCTGAAGGAATTTACCTTGAATCAGAAGAAGCATTTTTACCTCCATTTTAGCTTGAAAATTTTCATATGTCTATGGTTTTATTTTGTGTTAAGTCATTTTCTTTTCATGCTTTCATAAGTTTATTCTAGCATGTCTAGTATATTGTGAGTTCTCTTACAAGTCAGCAAGAAGTGTTTAGCTTAGAGTATAGACACATTTGAGTAGGCTATCCATAGTGTGTCTTAGAACACCTCTAGTATTTATTACTCCCTATATCTCCATAAGACCCCCTATTAAAACACTAATGTAGTAAATATTCTCATTGAATGATGTGTATGCTTGCTTGTCTCTGGTGTAAAGTGTATGTCAAAGCTGAGTAGACCAACCATTTTGGTGCATCACAACTTTAGTTTAGGTTTTGATTTCAATATTTCTCTCCCTTTTCATCCACCCCCATTTTTAGCAAATATAGGGCCTCAAGGTACATCAAGGGGAGCTAGCCCCTAATCTAGAGATTCATCCCTCACATTTGCAACCCACAACAAGAGGGATGTCTCCATTGTACTACATGGAGGAAAAGAGCTGAGCCTCCCTTTAGAGGGCACAATCCACTACATCAATAGGTAATTTAGGTAAGATATAATGATGAACATGTGATATAAATACATATTATTTTTTTAAAGTTGATAATGAACCATTTGGAAGACTATGAAATGAATCAAGAGCCCCTTGGGTTAAGCTAGGATGAAAATCCTTTAAGAACACGCTTCCATTTTGGGCCCAATGTTTAAAGGAGTGTATATATATTTTTATAAATGTATATATGTATCCCATTGACCATCAAAGGAGGAGAACATAGGCATAATAAAGTTTGAAGGGTATGGAAGCTCAAATACATTCTTATCAATAGGTTAATTTATTAATATATTCTCCTCAAAAATAACCTCATGAGAATAAATTTTTAGCTTAAGAGTGTTGAAAATCTGTTACAAATCTCCTATGGTAGTCATAATAGATAATTTATAACAAGAAGAGGTTAAAGCTTTTGTTAGTGGCTATAAATTACCATGCACATGTAACATATGATAATTGAATATTTTACACTATCAAGGGGAGGATCATCACATGGTTTTAAAACATTTTATAAAGGTATATCCATGGTTAAAGAGGTGAGTATATTATGTTGGATATCATGAAGGTTGGTAATATTATCATTATAATTTGCTATGTTATTTGAAATCTCATAACATTTAATTGGGATAGAGGAAAAAACTTCATTTGAAAATATTTGGTCTTTTGTATTAAAAAATGAAAAACAGGGAAGAAAATAAACATTTGTTATTTTATTTATAACATCATGAGAGGGAAGAATACCAATTTCACTTTTGGTTTTAATTTTTAAGGGAGGGAGAGAAGATGCAATGCTAGCTGTGATTTTCTTTGTCGTACATGACTTGATCTTTGAAATATAAATGAAATATACTTGGGAATTTACTTATGTCTGTAAATAATGCACGTTTTTAATTCATTTCCTTATGATTTTCATATGCACTATCATTTTTTTCTTCAATAAAGATGATGAGAGACATAGGATATGCATTTTTTCACCATAAATTAAAGGGGGAGAACAAAATTGACTATTTCCATTTGAACAATCCAAATAAGGAATACAATTTTCAACATGAGTATTACTTGGAGAAGAAGGCACACACTTGATTTCATCAACATTTTCATCATGAGAGATATAGGAGAAATGTTTAACTTTTTTGACATTTGCATCATTGGAAAGGGAAGAAGCACACACACTTTTTAAAGTAATTAAAGGATGTATGCATGCTGCATTTTGATTTTCAATATTATGAATGGTAACATTTTGAATATCTTTTGTATCATGAATCTTTTTTAACTATTGAATCCCTTCATTGTAAAAAAGTAGAGGAATAGGAGAGGTGTCATAGCCAAGATGGATATTATAACACTCTTAACCAAAAGTAATAATATCACCATTTTGGTCATTTAAATTTTAATTTGCATCATTGGTTCTTTCATTATCATAGTTGTGAGCATAAGAGGATTTATCCTATTTTTTATATTATATAAGGTCTTGATATGCAAAACATTGATCATCATATACGTTAAAGAAATGATCATAGGGATTGGAATTCCATTTATGGCCTTATATTAGTGACTCCATAAGGATTTTAATAATTATGAAGCAAACAACCACTAGGGATAAATTAGTAGTGTAACTAAGTATTCTTGAACTATGCCAATACAAGTATGAAAGAAAAAACTTCAAATCTAAAAATAAAATATATAAATATGAAATGAAATTTAGTTGAAGAAGGATAAGACCCTAGATAAAACTAGGGTTTAGTTTCAATAATAGAGGATAGGTATACCAAATCTTTTATGGTTTTTGGGTATTTTCATATAAAAACACATAAACTAATAAATTGTTTGAAAGGAATGAAAATATTTATATTTATACTAAAATACAATCAATAATATAGATTTTCCCAATTTATCATGTGTAATAAATACAAGTAAAAAGTAGCCAAATGGGTAAAAGAGACCATATCATGTTTGATATTCTATTCTAAGGTATGACAATGATTAGGAGTTGTCACAGGGTTGCATTATAGGTTTTTACTTTGTTTGTTTTATGTTTTGACTATTTTACCCACTAGACAATTACATCAAACATGGAAAATAGTGTCAACATAGGTGTGTACCTCTTATGTAGGTGTGTGCCTCTGATGTAGGTGTCTAGTCAAATATACACAAATGAATGGATATAAATTTATACTAGGCCTATATTTTCACATGTATAAATACACTATGCCTCAAATTATGTTTGCCTATGCACTAAATTCATCGAATGAATGAAACCCTAGTTTTTTTTTGCGTTAGACCTCCTATAACTTGGTAAAAAAGGGTGAGCATATGAATTGAGCTAAACCTAACAACCTTGGTTATTTATAAGTCATTCCCATATATCGAATACTCCTAATAAGGCCTCAAAATCACATGTATTTCTCCATCCTAGGCATGTGTGTAAAATTGTAAGTATATAACTATATGCTCTTTCTTTTAATAACCTTTGGTGTAAATAATGGAATAATATATTTGTAATTTTAAATGCTTCAAATGTTTAATTAAATATTGTCATATAGTTTGATAGCTTGAGATATATAATATTTTCCAATTCGGTAATGTCAAATCAAATTATTGGGTATTGTAATTAGACTATAGCCTTTGTATATATAGGGACCTCTTGATTTTGAATTAAGATCTAGTGATGTATGAAAAATTAGATAATAGGATGGGAAAATAAGTTTTGAAAAATGGCCACAAAGAGAAATATACAAAAAAAGGACAAAAAGATAAGACTTAAAACATATGTCATAGTCCGACACTAGCATCGATGCAAGTGTCTAAAGTGGACACATGTGTTTAGGGGATAAAAACATGCAGATAACATGCAACAAAAAGTAGGGATCCCTAGAATACATTTGATGTATAATAATAAAATAAAATATAGGTCCAAGAGGTAGGTAAATCAAGTGAAATAAGATGGAACCAAAGAGGTCCATAAGAGGCCGCATCACTAGATATCCAATCCTAAGTCAAGAGATGTATACATGCAAAGAGGCTATAAAAACATGTTGGAAAATTATGTTTGTACCAATTATGAGTGTCTACACATACTTAGGGTTAATGTTTAAGAGTAACACCTTCTTTCCACACATGCAAAATTGATTTAATTAACTTGTTTACTCTTTGTGTGTTTTTATGTAATTGCTTATTTTCCTATTGATGTGTTTATTTTATTCAATTTCTGGTATTTTTTGAGTGCATCATAATTTATGCTTAGGTTTTGATTTTTCATATCTTGAGCTTCAGTCATGAGTATTTTTATCTTAACTAGTGTTGGTTTTATGTATTATGTTTTCCACTTAGGTCTTGATCTATCATATCTTGATCTCAAGTTATGAATATTTGCCTATAACCTAGTCCTTATGCTTTTAGAATTTTTTTTATAATGATTCATTTATAATTATGATGCATCCTATCATATGAAAAATTAAAAAAACAAGAGCTAGAGTATTCACAACAATGTCACACCAAGAAATCCCTTGACACTCTCTATTATCCCATGATCTAACCAAGAGAAATTCCATCACATATTTATATCTAAGCTACTCATAATAATTATCACAAACATAACATATATAATTAGACATAATCCATTTTAAATCATGATAAAATTTCAATATACCCATGCTAAATCATAATTTAATCATGACCATACCCATCAATTTCAACATGTTTAGGGAAAATTACCATTCCAAGATCACCACTTTCACCTTGTTTGGGGCACTTCAAAGTGTGTTACTTATTTTGTGATGTATTATTCATAATTATAAACTACTTAGGGTATTTAAAATTTATTTTTCATTGGAAATTACCCTATTTAATATTCTTCTCTAGACTATGTTGTTTCTTCTTTTCAAGGGTCCATATACTCACTCTTCTTCTCTAGACCATGTTGTTTCCTCTTTTTGAGGGCCCATCCACTCACTCTCCTTCTCTAGAAAGTGTTTTTCCCTATTTTTGAGGGCCCATCCACTCATTATTATTTTTTAACCACACTCTTGAGGGGGAATATAGGGATTATCAAGCATGTCTAAGTCATCAATTTGAACCTGTTTATCCATAAAATGCAAAAAAACAATTTTTCTAATTATCAACAATTCAATTTCTAGTCATTATTCAATTATTATATCAAAATTTTCATTCTTTAAAAATTCATTAATTTTAATTGTGTCTCAAAGCACCTACTCAAATAGTGAAAAAATGTAGACACTTCATTTTCATCATTTATGTGCTAAAATTGCACATGTCAACAAATTTCTGTAATAGTGCATGAAAATGTTATTTTAATCTAAACCAACCACAAAATTTATCATGCACATTTTGAATCACTTTGATGCATCTCTGTTTGGGTCAATACACTATTTCATATCATTTATTTCTTCTAAAACATCTCAAATAATTTCCATGACTTATAAATGTTATTTCAAGGTTAATTAATTCAAATATTAATATGGTAAATAACATTATAAATGTCACCTTTCTTATAATGATCAATTAATTTATAATTTATTAGTCCATTTATTTATTTTTAATTATAAATTAGTTTATTTCTTTTGTTTTAATTATTACTTAATTTAGAATTAATTAATCTATTTCTTTTCTTCTAATTATTAATTAATCTATTGCTTCTTCTAATAAAATAATTTTTGAACTTTTAGAATTATCTATTTTATTAAATCATTAAATACAATATTACCTCACATTTATTTTATTAATAGGCAAAGTGAGCAAGTGAATTATTATTTTTGGGAAATTAGATGTTTAATTCCTAAATAAAAATGGGTCTGAGTAGATAAAATCAGTAAATAATATGCAATAAATAAGATACCAATTTGTGAAATTTGACTGTAGTTAAGGATTTTCTAAAATAGTAGTGAGAGAGAGAAAATTAAACTTATCTAATTCTATGTTGTTCCAACTAAGACAAGATCTAGAAATCTATGTGCAAGCTTGGGAGACTATCACAAATAGGAATCTAGATTTTATTTCTTGATTGAACAGGAGCATCGAAAGTGGGACACCCCAGGTTTTGGCACTATAGTCTTATATCAATATTGTTGTCCTAGTGATCTAAGATTTTTGGATTTTATGCATTAGGTCTATGTGACCCTCACATGTGAAATATCAAAGCCTAAAATTCCATGGAGCTCATTGTGTACTTGATTTATTCTTCAATACCCTAGGTCCTCTTTATACTTGAACTCAAATGTAAAATAGGAGAAAGGATAAGAGGGGTTGTGTGTAATATATATGCTAGATGCACTTCACACCCTATGTGTGGGCACAATGCCTACATACTAATACTTCAAGAAGGGATCGATCTATATGTAGTTCTCCCATTAAAGTGTTTGGTGAAATATTGTGTTAAAAATACAAGTAAATGTAAAATTGGGTTTACTTGGAATGACTATGGATCGGTATAAAGGTTTTAATAATATTAAAATACTATTGGATGGTTGTATACAAAAAATAGGGAAGAGTGATTGAATAGTCTTGCTTGTATTCTTGCTTCTCTCTTGTAAATAAGTGCCAACCCTTCTAAATGGAATTTGAATGGCCTTTTATAGGGGATTTAATTGTTGTGGGTTAAATGAATTCATGTTAGTATGACATTAATTAGGACAAGGATTCAAAATAATATCACTATTAAAATCCAAAATGCACATGGGCAATAGTGCCAAAAATAGGACACCTTGAGTTTTAACACTTTGGTCCAAGTTTGGGCACTATTGTCCATGGCTAACAAGACATAGGGGGATGGATTAAACATGAAAAGATTAGTCTAGGTCTATACGGGTTCAGTCTGGGAGGTTACAAATGACTAATAATTAGTGAAAACATGCCTAGTAGGGTCATGAGAGAAAGCAAGATGGATTTATGGATTGGGTATCATTAACCACACTCAAATTACCAAATTTCACATTTTATATGACTACATTTGCCCCCATTTATTCTAGTGATGTAGTAAAGTGAAATAATAGGATAAAGGAAAAATATAAATCATACCTAAACTTACTTATAAAGGTGAAGCTCATGAAGCTATGTGATGCTAGATGTGCATAGAGAGAGCATGATGTGAATTGTGAATATGTAATGAAAACATAGAGTAGATCAGTCCTTACTAGATATGTTATATCTAAAATAATAATGTATAAAATTGAGGTAAGAGAGAGAGAGGAAGATATAGGAATGAATATAACTCACTAGGTATGTGAACCAATACAAAACTTATTGTGATGCTGGATTGTATCGGGTGTGTGCTATACCAAAAGTAATATCATGAATGAATCTGAGTGCTCAATTACTTGGAAGTGGTTCAAGAATGAAAAGGTAGTTCCTTTGTCTTCATAATTTCATACTAAGTGAAGCTAATGAATCATTCTTGTGTCAATTGATGTTTAGACTATGTGTCCAATCCCTCTAAATAAGTGGCTCAAGAATACAAAGGCTAGCTAGTCCTTTGGCTCCATTGTTACCCTATGAAGTAAAGCTATAAATTAATACTAGTATGGAATAGATGTCATATGAGATGGATCCTAAAGCCCATGAATGTAATATGATTTGACAATGTTGGCATGTATAGCTAAATGTATCCTAAAAACTAGGCCACTCTTGGTTATTTTTAAAGATAGAGATTAGGCTTGTATGAAAGCCACTCTAAAACTAGTGCAATAGGCTTGTATAGAAGCCAAATCAGGAACATCGGTATTTAAGAAGTTAATCTTATATGAAATCCAAAATTGAAAAATGATGCTAACCACCTGTAAATGGAGTAAGTCACACAACTATTGAGAAATGATTGGAAAATAAATTGAACTTGGAAAAAGGTGAGAATTAATGTGTTATGCACATTTTCCCCAATCACTGGTGTCTAGAACATGGATTTTGATTTGGAAGTTATATAAACTACCTAATCTAAAAATAGAAGTGAGAGAGCCATCATGTCATGCATGATTCCCCCTATATTTGGATTCTCTGAGCAAAAATTGTACTAAAACATGTTGAATCTGGACTGTACTGAGTTGACAAACTTGTGACTAAACTCACTCTTCTATCTATTGTTGGAAAAACTATTTTTTTTCTATATAGATAGGAGCACCAAAAATAAGACACCTTTATATCCAACACTATAGTTCAACTTTAATACTATTATCTATGTCCAAATCTAGGAACTATTCTAGATTCTCTATTATCTGCCTAGTTTGTTCTAAGTGGTTTGATGACTAGTTGCTATTATAGTTATTCTAAAACTAGATTTTTTTGACTGATAGGAACTTTGATCTCTATATAAAAACCCCTATTTATTTCCCCCTATTGTGAGGGTAGGAATAGGTACCCTATAATGACTACCCTTAGAAGAAGAAGCCTTCTAACTGTGTTAAGATAGAAATATACATGATATAGCAATGATAATAAATAAGATATCTCAAGGTATAACATGGCTTGTTTTGAGAGATTGTTAGATCAATAGGGGTAAGCCTAGATAGATATAACAATGTAATAACATGTGTAATGTACTAAACTAGAATTGAAAGTGTTAGTTGTTAGCTGTAGGGATGGATCGTGATGTCACTACACACATTCAAAGAAGATCAAGTGAAGCATGGTAATGTAGATAAATAAACAAATAATAACATATAATAAAAAATGTAAGTCTAGCATAGTAGTAGTAATGTAAAGCATGGACGATGCATACAATCAAAAGATTTTTATATTTTTGGATATATTTAAATGTTTTTGGTATTTCTGATATTTGATATTGTTTTTTAATTTTAAAATAAGCTATGTATAGGAAAGATATAAAAAATGATACTAATCGATGAGTCTTGGATGAGACTTCCTATCATGGCATCTTGTATCAAACAAAGGTATCATGTGTGATTGTAAAGTATGATGGAAAGGCTGAGATTATGATTCTGAAAGGTGTGTATTGTAAACTTTCAAAAATAGTTCAAGTAAAAATTGATTTTGGGGTTCTTCTATAACTCTGAGAAGTGGATGCAATTGTAGGGATCTTAGGGACCCATCTGGAAATAGGAGAAGCTCTTTGAACATGTGTTCTATGTGTAGATGCATGAGATCTCAATGAAAGTAGTCTGGGTGTGAATACTATAGTTAGAAGCTATCTAAAATCCCAAATATATGGAGGTGTATGAACCCTCTATACTAGTGATGGATGCCTCAACTATGTCTAAATGTGTACCAAAGGAAGAACTATAACTAGTAGGGAAACTAAAAATGGTGGAGAAGCTAGAACTGGTGTCTACAAAAGAGATGGATCTGAAGTGGGTAGTGGTAACTCATATAGTTTTATAAAAACTATAATAGCCTAATTAGTGTGAATGAATTCCATGAATTTATGAATTGTAGATGATACTATTTGAATTTTTTTAATCCATGGGTGACCAAGTAACATATCAAAAACTCTTGCATTGGGAACTATGGTAAAATGTGTGGTCACATGTGTTGGACTCATCTATAAAGGAAGTAAAATATCACCCAATGAAATCTATATGTGCCCATTAAATGTATTGATAACTATATGTTTCATAGTGATTTCTTACTTTGAAGAGCCCAAATGCTTTAATAATGTAATAGTGCACATGTTGACACTAGAACCATTATTGATGAGAACACTATGAATGGGTTGATTATGAATATGTGATCTAATAAATAATGCATTATAATCTAAATTATATTGAATAATATCCTAATCTAAGAAGGATATCAAAGGTCTAGTTGGAACCCTAGACTTATACACACCTATCATATCGCTCAAAGGATGTGACTCAATTAAAGGTACCTAGCAAGTAATTGGTGTGCATGGTATGTATAGTGAAAACCCGATGTGTCCCCTTTATCTTGTTTAGAATGGTGTGGAAATGGATTTGAGAATATTTTAAAATCTTTATCTTATGTTGGATTTACCTATGGAGGCTCAACTAAAGTGCCAAGATCAAGTAGGTTATCATCTATCAAATATTATATCTTCTATCTCAAATTGATGCATCTATTTGTAGTTTGGTCTAGTGCCCTATGAAAATCATGAAATGTATGATAATTATATCCCCATGGAAGAGGATTTACTAGGTAAACTTCTTGAATAAGAGGGAGATTGATGATGTTACATTCTAATAACTACAGTAAAACTCTAGCTAGAAAAATTGGTAGATTGGTAATTGTACATCGAGGAAGTGTTGATAAAACCATATGCTGAGGGAGATCTAAAGCTACATTGAATATTGGTTGATTTTGATTCTTATTATCATTGAATTATATGGGAATTTTCTATTACTCTTTTTTTTATGTCTAGAATGATTGTATACTTGAGTTTGCCCATTGAATTGAGTTTCACTTCTCTTTCCTTTAGTGTATATTTTGAACATAATAGATTCATGAAATGCTGGTAGAAGGCTCTATTTGAAGATATCTTGTAGCTCCTTATGTACCATGGGGCTAGTCATCTTAGCTAAGATTGTCTTATATTGAAGCACATAGTCTATGAGATGCTCATTTGATTTTTATTTTTGTTGTGTAATTTGTGCATAAGAGACCTTATCACCAATATTGATACTGAAATGAGATAGGAATATGTCAGCTAAAGGATTGAATGCATTGATTGATTGGTTTAGTAGACTATAGAACCATTGCAAAACATAACCCTTTATACTCCATAGAAATAGCTTGGTAAATAACTAATCATTTGGTACATAATCCAAGCATGCTATGTGAAAAACTATTAAATGTGTCTCTAGATCACCCTTGCCATTATAAAGAGTAAGCTTAGGTTGAACAAAACCTTGTGGCAAGGGTGTAAAAGCAATGTGATGTGCTAATTGTGTATGTAGAAGAGCAAAAGAATCCAAAGCCTATATAGGTCTAGTGGCACCTTGCTCAAGATGTAGCACCTTGGATTGAAGAGATCTTATCTCTTGTACAATGCCTACCACATCAGGAGATAAGGATGTACTAGCTATAACTAGTGGTATAGAGGTAGGTTGAATTACTATAGGGGGTTGTTGAGATATAGTTTACCTTATATTGTCATTTTCAACTGGTTGCTTTATGGTTTGAGAAGATTGACCATTGTTTTTTCTTTGTTGTTCATCGTATAATATTTTAAGCATGTCATCTTGCATGTTAGGGTGCTTTGTTAAGAATTCTTAAAGTTATCTCTTATCAGTTTCATCAAAACCAATGAATTGGGACATTGTTAAATTAGGAAAAAAATTTGACAAGTATTTGAATTTTTTACAATAAATTGTTATAGGCCAAGTGCTAGAGAAGGAAAATATTGAATATAAGAAATATAAAATCCTAAAAATAGTTAACTAGAAATTGTATGAAAAGGATACAAAGTGTGCAAACATGTAAGGTGATACCTCTAGAAGTAATGGGACCTAGTAGATGCAACTAGGGATTCGAACAATGATTATATGGAAAATTTACTATGAGCTTTTGTAATTGAAATTTGAATTTCTGAATTAAATATGCAATTGAAAAATTAGAAATTTAGTGTAAAATTAGTGATTTAATGGGACCTAGTAGATGTAACTATGGTTTTGGAAAAAATAAATATTTTTTATTTTTTACTATAAATTTTTGAATTTGAATTTTATTTTTTGATTTTAATATGCAACTAAAAATTCAAAAAATGATTGGAAAATTACTAAGAGCTAGTTGATGCAACTAGGGTTTGAAATAATTTTATTTTGAAATTTACTACAAAATTTTAAAATTTGAGAGGAATTTTTGATTTTAATATTCAATAAAAAATAAAAAAATTATGGGAAAAATTAGCTAGGAATTTACCCTAGGGTTTATAAGTTTTAATGCAAAATTTAAAGTAAATCAGGTTCACCAAATGATTTATTATGTTTGGAAAGTTAGATATTTAATTCATAAATAATAAATGGGTATGGTTAGATAAAATTAGTAAAAAATATTCAATAAATATGACAATAATTTTTAAAGTTTGACTATAGTTAAGGCTTTTTTGAAAATAGTAGTATGAGAGATAAAATTAAACTTATCTAATTATGTGTTGTTTTGACTAAGATAGGGTCTAGAAATCTATGTACATGATTAGGAGACTATTCAAAATAAGAATATAGAGTTCATTTCTTGATTGGATAGGAGAATCAAAAGTGGGACACTCTAGGTTTTGGAACTATAGTCCTATATTGATGTTTTTTTCTTAGTGATCTAAGATTTCTAGGTTTTGTGCATCAGATCTGTGTGACCCTACTTATGAAATATCAAAGATTGAAAGTATATATAGCTCATTATATACCTAATTTAGTCTTAAATACCTTAGGTGATCTTTATACTTGAAATCAAATGTAAAATAAAAAAAAGGAGAAGAGGTGTTAGTGTGTAAAGGATATGCTGGATGCACTTTACACCTTGTGTGTGGGCACACTACCTATATACCAATACTCTGAAGTATTGGTATATAGCTAGTGATCAAGCTATATTTAGTTCTCCCATTGAAGTGTTTGGTGTAATAGTGTGATGAAAATCCAAGTAAATGTAAAACTAGGTGTACTTGGAATGACTAGGGACTGGTGTAAAGGTTTGAATAAGCTTGAAGTACTATTGGATGGTTGTATGTAGAGAATAGGGAAGAGTGCTTGAGTAGTCTTGCTTGTATTCTTGATTCTCTCTTGTAAATGAGTGCCAACCCTTCTAAATGGAATTTAAATCACATTTTATAATGTATTTAATGATCATGGGTTAAATTAATTCATAATAGGTTGACATGAACTAAGATAAAGATTTAAAAGAATATGACCATTAGAAGCCAAAATGCACTTGTGAAATAATGCCAAAAATAAGACACCCTAAGTTTCAGTGCTGTAGTCCAAGTTTGGGTGCTATTGTCCATAGATAATGGGACCTAGGGGTATGGATTAAGCATGGAAAGAGTAGTCTAGGTCTACAAGGGTTTAGTTTAGGATGCTATAGATGATTGGTAATTAGTGAAAACATGCCTATGAGGGTCATGAGAGAAAGCAAGATAGACCAATGGATTAGGTGTCATTATCCAAACTCAAGTTACCAAATTTTACATTTTATATGACTACATCAAGTTAAAAATATTTTAACTATGAATTACATATTTAGTTGCATAACATGCAAAATTAATTTACACATTCTACGCCAAAATCAATGTAAACTCTTGCATGGTCAATCAAGGAGATGTGAGGTCCCATTATCAACCCTCTATCTCAATCAAGATGAATGGTTTTATTCAAGTAAAAATACCCACATTTATTAATAATGAGGATCCTTGTTCAATTTTGCAAATTTGTGTTAGAAATTTTGTATTCAACTTAATCAAAGTACATTATTGAATATCATGATTTATCTAGTTTATATTGGCATGCTAGTATAAGATTTATTTGATTTCACCTGATGTTAGTAACATCTGATTTAGATGTTTCCATTTTATAGGATCCTTGGATTTGTATTATAATGAACAAGTGTTTATGGTTTTATACTTCAATGATAATTTGACCCTTTTATTGTCATTCACAATGCATTCATGACACTATAGGATCTCTCCTACAAACCATTACCATAGGAAATATCTATAAAATTATGCATACATAATAATTATGCACCACTATCCATTATTATCTCAAATAATGATAAAACCTTCATAATTTCTCTCTTCCACTAGATTGATAGGAGAAGAATAGGGAGTGCCTAGTAAATAGGCAAAATGAGTTGGTTTCATGCAATGAAAATTTATTACATGAAACCAAGATTATTTGATATGGAATATTTGTACACATAAAATAGTGATGGAAATATTCAACATATCTCAACTAAATAACTAAATACTAATTAATCTTAATGCTTATTCCAACACCTTCCCTCAAGAAAAAAATAGGAAGTAAGAAAAGAGAAAGTAAAGAGACTAAATACGTCTCAACAACAAGGCCTAATCAAGTACCCATGCAAAATTAATAGTGAAATACAAAGTGTCCCTATGGTAACCAATCCATCTTAATAGAATACATTGATGTCAATTTTATATAACCACTAAGTCAAATAGGAACTGGAACTTTATATGAGGCTCACTCTATAAAAACATTGATCACCAAACTAGGAAAAAAGAGTTACTAAGGATGAAAGGTTTCACTGTAAGGTACCCAAAAAAACTAGAACCATAGTGAGAGTGAAGAAGAGAACATATGCTACAAGGAATCCCAAGAAGCATGACTCAAAAACTCAACACAAACCTATAGTAGGTGCACTTGATCGAATGAATCCCATCGAATAAAATATGTACTCAATCAACTACCTCTAAAAGAAAATGTGGTGTACTAAAAATGATCACAAAACCTAAATTAGTATGTTCACACACCCCCAATAATGCTGAAATGGGTGTAGTGACTCAAAAAACTATTTGAATGAGTGGGGTAATCCCACTATACAAACACTAAAATAATGACACTAGGCTAAACTAAAATAGCTACACTCCAGAAGGAGAACAAGCTCCACCAAAACATCTGAAAGAGACTATCAATAATAAAATAAATATATGAAATATCTCAATAATGATGTCCCTAGTTATGATAGGATAGTCATGAAATTGGAGAAGAAAGTACTCAATCATGGAACACACACATGAAGAAAAAATCTCCATGAATCTCAGTGTAACTATAAACAAAAGTCCCATCCTACAATAATATCACCAAGTGATGGAATAAACTCCAAAATTTAATCCATATGTGGAATACATCATTTATGCAATGAGAGATGAATGCTAAAAAAGAACACATCTACCTAATCAAGGATGTCAAACAATAAGGAGCATTAATAATTAGGAGTAATGTATAATCAAATAAATAGTTGAGGAATGATGTCTATAGTATCCTCACCAAGAATACTTCTTACACCACCAAGAATGCTAAAAATACACCCAAAATGAACACAGATGGTGGATGAAGATGATTGCATATGTGTGGGTATAAAGTCCATGATAGAATAATGTGATACAACATCTAAAGAAATGTTAGGTAGATCATATCTGACCACTATAATCTTAGGTTTCTTAGGCTTGAGTGAAGGTGCAGTAGAGCTCATATGACCCTTAGTATCCTCATGAAGAGTGGAGAGAATAAAAAATATATCTCTATCAATAAATCCTAATGAAAATGAAGTAATTCCATCATAACTAAGGCCATGTTTAGCAATCCACATAATAGGTTTAATAGGGCAAGTAATGCCCTATAAATGATTCAAAATGCCTATAAGTCTGGTAGTGTGACCCATGTAATTAAGCATGTGGGAGCCAAATTTAGTGGTATGCTTCTCAAAATAAGTAGACATATATGTAGGTGGAACTGGAGTGGGATGTGTAGAGTGTGCAACAATAGAAGGTACAAAAGTATCATCTAAAACAAGAGGAGAAACATGAACAATGGGCTTCTCAAAATATAGTAAATCACACTATAAGAGTGCATTAAAAATATGCATAATAGATTTAATAATACTACATGATGGAATGCTAGAATGATGTTGTGTGCCAACTAGTTTCTTTTGTAAAGAACAAATGAGGGCATCCTTTTCATGAATCAGGGAGCATGGAAGAGAATTCTACATCAAAAGTTTCATGTTTTCTTCTTGAAGTGATAGGAAAGAGGCCATAAGATCAATGGGTTGCTTAAGATTAAGTAGGGTACTATAAAGAGTCATATCAAAATAAAAAAAACATTAACAAGAACCACTGTATCATAATGTGCATTGGTAGGTGGAGAAGGTTAAGATACCTCATCCAAGTGACCACTAGTAATCAAATATACATCATAGGTATTAGTAAGAGGTCATATTATTATCTCATCCTCAAAAAATATGTCCTCAATAACAATGGAAAAGGGACAATAACTATAAGGAGAAGATGAAGATTCCAAATATTCTTCATCCAAATCACCATCAAGAGTAACATCTTCACAACTAGGAGAAGATAGTGGAGAAACATTGTCACCAACAAAATAATCCTCACTATGAGAGTGAGGAGAAGAAAGAGGAACATGTGGAAGTGAAGTGACCTCATCAAATAATATAGAAATAATGTCCTAGGCTTCCTTAGGTGATGTGGCATACTCAATATGAGACTAAAAACAGTTTGAACCATGGAGGTGAATGAATATAAGTGCCTCCTTTTGTATGGAAGCAAGCCACACAATATCATCCTCATCTAACAAAATAGGAAAATCACCAAGGATGACTCTCCACAATCCTTTTATCTATAAGTGTAACATCATTTTGGTTATTTAGGTGGTGTAGTTGGATGAAGTGAGGGGTTCAAACATGAAATAATATATATTTGAAGACATGAAATGGAAAAACACAGTGAAATGAAAACAAAATGGAACCCTCAAAATGGATGTTAGTCATAGCTAAAAATCCATTTACAAGTACAACATGTGACACAAAAAGGATTAAGCACATTAAGGTTCAAGACATAAAACTATGTCAAAAATGCATCTATGATATTGTAAAGTGTGATGGTAAGTAAAATAAATAAAACCTCCAAAAAATGAAGGTGAGAGCAATCCTTCATCTTTGACCAGTGAAAATGAAAGAATGGTATCCCAATAATGAGAAAAGCCTCAATAATTAAAATTACATTCAAATTATAATAATACCATCTTAAAAAAAATTCTTCACTATAATAATTGAGAACCAATTCAAAAAATATTACAAATGACCCTCTAACATCAATAATATTTATTTCACTAAGAAATAAAGAGCATTCCTAGAATAAAATTGACCTCTAAAATTTTTTGCCACAATAAAAGTGTTCTCCCTTAAACATTGTCTTCACCTTACAAAAGGACTTCGTTTTTAATTTAGAATGAACACTTTTACAAAGCACCAAAAAAAATGAAAACTTTACCACTTTGCAAGGCTTGAATACAAGACCTTGGTGGTAAGTGTATGTTTTATCAAAAGAAGCAACACAAACTCACAAACTATGTAAAGTAGATTTATAAAAGAAAAAAAAAAACATAAAAACCAATCTTCTATTAGGTTATGGTTATGTGGAGAGCCTTTGGTTTGTTGGAGCCATTGGAGATTTATTTCTACTATCAAAGTGGAGAAGAGATATAGTTGCTGATTATGTGGAGACTTCTAGTGGGGTACGAGGAATAAATTGACATGGAATTGATGTGGATAATGTAAATCCATTTAAACAACATGGTAAACTCTAATCCAAAAATAAATTTTAAACCAAACCAAATGTTGGTTCTATTGGTGAAGATTTTATTTCCATGTGGTGGAGAAATTGACAAAAAAAAACAATAATGCCATTTTAAAAATAATTACCAAAGTAAAGACAAGGCTGATGGAATAGAAATACACGTATCCACAGCTTGGTGGAGGATACCAAAATTGATGAAATAAATATAAGAGCAATGCATGTCTATGAAATTTTCTCTATCTTCCATTGAAAAACTATGTAAATCAAATAGATTTAGAAGAGAAACCTATGGAAAATCTATAACATAATTTGAATGGTGTAGCTAGATGAATAGAACTAGAAATTAGGCATCATATGACATACAACCTAACATAAATTAATACTCAAACCATAAATAGGTGATCAGAAGAAGGATGATAATTTTTCCCAAATTATTGTCTTTTGGTGAAAAAAATTAGACCTAGATAACAAAAAAGTCATCAAGCCCTTGAGTGGTTGGATGTAGCTAGTTTATATAACTAGGAGGTTTAAGCAATGACATTGGTCGACTAAGAAAAACACCAATATATAGGCCCAAACTATAGGTGAAGCTATAACTAAGTATACAAGAGAAAAAATTCTCTACCAACCTCAAAGTAATAAAAAAATTACATCTAGAGATCAAAAGTTATAGGAGATGTCTTTGATGTATCAATATCACTAGAACAAATTAGATCAATGCAAGTGTAAAGCCTTCTAAGCCAATAAAAGAATGTAGATTGCTAGATGAGTTAAAGATCTAGAGAACTCTCCAAATAGGAGCCAAGATGCCAATCAATAGAATTGGCACCAAACAAAAAACATAGTAGTTTTGGTTGAGGTAAAAGCATCGATAGTATAAAAATTGAGGTCTGAGTTAGGATCTATCAGTGTAGAGACTTGAATTGCAATAGTTTTGGGGTGATTTAAAAAATATATCAAAGTGTTATATCTTGAAATGCAAAGTTGATGTAACATAATTTATCTTTTATGATGATAAAAAACTAGTCAATGTAAGCTGAGAGTAAATATATGACCTATTTAAAAGAGAGAATGATGTACAAACATCAGATCCACACATGAATATAGAGAGTTGATAGATTCAGGTCTAAGCATTGTAATATCTATATAGGAAATGCATAATTTGTATTGCTGTAGAGAAGAATTATAATACTAATGAAAATATCCATGTATAAATTGTTCCAAATGATATATCCACTACTACAATAAACTCAAGCAATGCACTTGTACTTCACCAAACAAAATTTTGAAGGCACAAAATGCAAAAAGAAAATATTGAGTCTTATGGATTGCAAGTAGGAAAAAAATCTCTAGATAGGATTGTACGATTGGGGTGCAAACACAAACACTTTTTACTAAGAAATGGTTGTATAAGGAAGATCTAATACCATATCAAAATGCATAATGCATTCATGAGACCATAGGATCTCTCCTATAAACCATTACCATAGAAAATATCTCTAAAATTATACACACAAAATAATTATGCACCAATTTCCATTATTGTCTCAAAGAATAGTACAACCCACATAGTTTCTCTCTTCCACTAGCTTGATAGGAGAAGAATTGGGAGTGCCTAGTAAATATGCAAAATGATTTGGTTTCATGCAATGATAATTTTCTACGTGAAACCAAGATTAGTTGGTATGGAATGTTTACATGCATAAAATAGAGATGCACATATTCAACATATATCAACTAAATAATTAAATAAAAATTAAGCTTAATGATTAATCCAACACCTTTTGATAAATTTTGTTCCCTAAAAGATTAATTAAATCAAAGTTTAATCATATTTAAAAACCTTAGTCTGAGTTCTTTATCCTAATTTCTATTAAATAGATTCATATTTTTCCATGGGTCGATTTATTTCATTTTAGACCTAGTTTAGTTTTATCTTAAGTTTTAATTAAATTAATTAATTCATTAAAACCTTAATCTAAATTTTATCCCAAGTCTTTATATATATCTTGAACCCTTTATTTTTTTCATTGTTCATAAGTATGAAAACACATAGGATTGACAAGTATTGAAATCTTGGGAGGAAGCATCTAAGATCATTGGTGAGTGGATGATCCTCCAAAGTCAACAAGTGAAGATATAAATTGATGGAGTGCATTTGATCTTGAAAAATAAAATATATGGCAAACATAGAGTCAACATGTCAATAAATATTGAGAAGGAATGCAATAGTGAAAAGTGTCACAATCACAGTGAACTAAATACAAATCAATGGTCTACATTTGATCAAATGGATAAAGAACAAATTAATGGTCCGCACTTGATCATGCATTCAATAGATCAATGGTGAGAGTTTAATCACTTAAATAAAGATCAATGGTATGTGTTCTATTTTGGAGATCAATATTAACGATGAAAAATAAGTCAACAAATCAAAGAACCTAGATTACACATGATGATACCATGCAACACAAGAGCATTCAAGTGATGGAGATTGTTTACAAAGTACATAAAAAACATGTGATGCTACCAAGTGGCACAATCTAGTGAACCCAATCCAAAAATTAATAGTCATGGAAAAATTTAAGGCCAAAAGACTCCCATAGAGATCAATGACATGTATTTGATCTAGCTTCAAGAGGCATAAGTTGATGACACATGTACAAGTGATAATTGGTCACATTTTAAAAATAAATACGTTGCATGACAAGGTAATGCCACATAAGCATACATGTCATATTGGGATGTCTTATGAACCCAAGCATGAGAAAGGTATAAATATGTGATTTAAATTCAAAGTCACCAAAAAATATATTTTAAACTTGATTGCCACTATTAATGTGTTGTGTAAACCTCTAAAAATCCCTAAAACATATGAAAAACCCTAATTTATCTCTAAATTCACTATGCTAAGCCAAAAAATATGGATTATTATCTACAAAAGGATAATTCAATTAAAATTATATCAATTTCAACACATGGACATGTTTTAAAGCAAGTAGTTGATTTATATCTTTCATTAGATTCATAAGGTCGAGTGTTCAAGGACACAAAGTTTGTAGTTGCTTCATTAAACATAGGAGATAAGAATTGCATGAGATTGTTATGGGTAATTAAGAAATAGGGATTTATAACCAAAAAAGAAGAGAATATCCTCCCAATGAAGAGATTATATGATGATATTATGGAAATCTAGATGACAGGACTACACTATATTATGCTAAACCATAGGTACTTCATTATATCGATGTTCTTGGTCTAATTTTTAAAAAACTAGAATTGATAAGGGTATGTTAATTCATGAGAATAGCCTAAGGAAAATTAATTATATATCTCCTATTACATTTGATTCCTACTACAAATTTACTAAACCCTAAATAGACCTAACCTCTATTAGTTCATGGGGTAAGAAGCACAACATGATAGACATTTTGGCAAAATGGTTAAAAGTAGGTAACCAAGTCATTATAGATCTTACAAACAATATCCCTATAAGCCAATTTAGACATAGAATTAGGATGGTCGTGATAATGCTAAACAAGTTGTATGGGTGTGCACATACTGCTTATGTTGAACCAATATGGGTCTCTATGGTATACTTCATCATTGAAGAAGTGTTGGTTCCTCCATTAGGTGAAGTTATCAGTATTTCCTTAATAAGACAAATATATGGAATCAAGAATAAGAAAATCAATAGATTCTACATGATGTCTTATCTATTAGATGCCTTGTGTGAAACCACCAAGATCCCTAATCAAAGAGAATGGTAACCTAATGGTACCCAAACCGTATCCTAGTATTATTATAGATTGCACATCTATAAGTATAGAGACCACATTCAATTTATTTTTGACTATGTTTACCTTGCATTGAGTTAATCCATTAATGGTATTCCTAAGATGAGAATAAGCCATTTAATAAATAAATAAATTAAGGCAATGGGAGACATATGGTTGTATCCTAATTACATTATTATAACAATTGAAGGAGCTCAAATAACCCCTCTCAAATTACCAATTCATGTACTTGAAAAATTAGCAGAACAAGAGGTGGCATATCAACTATTTAATGAGATTGATGGAGTTTTTAAGACCAAAAGAAAGGGACTCCTACATAGTTTTCCCATGATAATTGGTAAAAATATTTTAAGGTAGTGGGATCATATTAAGGTTACTTCAAAGCATAGGTTGTCTTTCAACCTAAAAATTGATGATCATAGGCAATGAGATCCATATGGAAAGGTAAATGAACATTTGAGGATCAAGGGCATATTGACTATAACATATGAACATGAACCTAGTTCATTTGACTTCATAGACACTAAAGCATCCTCAAGCTATGAAGTTTCTAGGAGATTAAAGGAATACAACATAAAGACTAAGTCTAGATTAAATAGAGACCATAAAATGGAAGATAAATGGTAGCTAGGCCCTAGATAATATCATCTAATAGATGTTGGTTTTTCTAGGCCTCCACCAAGAGATACACAATTAGATAATAGGCCTGAAGAGAAAAGAATAGGATAAATTGCTTCTAGCTCCTCAACTCCTAAATCATCTATAATAACAAAGAAAAATTCACCTTAATAAGAGGCTCATATGATAGCTCTAAATCCTCATGAGTCTCTTGAAGATGTATTGAGGATGCCATATATGACATATGAATCAGATTCAGATGTAGAGGAGAAGGTTAAAAAAGTCAATAAGGTCTAATCAAGATATGGTTAGAAAATAAATTACTATGGATATGGATCAAGGACCCAACTAGCATCAGTCACATTAGCTTGATAATATATGATGAGTTCCAACACAGGGATACTAAATTCAATTAGGAGGTGAAGAATAAAATCAAGGGAAAAATAGGAGAAAATAATAAGAAAACATTGGATATGATCCTATCTATAGAGGAGAATATAGGTGATTATAAAATCATTAATGAAGCCTCAAACAAGGTTGATAAGGACTTCAAATAGTTGATAGGGAAAAAATAAGAATTATTCATGGAGCCAATTATCAACCTCAATTTAACTGGTGAACAACATGACAAATCAATGAATATCCTAAAGCAAAAGCAACAAGTAACATCTCAAAGTCAATTATGTTGAGTTCATATGTTAATGTAGAGTTGTCAATTTGAGTTTATGGTAGGTTTATTGAAAGATTTTAGATTCATTTCATTTCCATTGCTTTTCTTGAAGATGCGCTAATGAAATTTTCTTGTGGAAGTAAATCCTTAAAATGAATTTGAGTTCTTATTTACATTATTTCAAATATCTTTAGACATTTGCCTAGTATATGATAGGATCTATGCTTTTGGAAATTTCACGTCATATGCTAGTTTGAATATATGTATTTGATGTAATTTAAGCTTTGTCATAATGTCTGGACTTGAAGAAAAGTAACATATTTCTTTCTACCCTGCCCTTCCTATTTTCTCTTTCTTTTGATCATATCACTATAGTTTAGCTTTTCATTGTAAATATTTATGATATATTAGGGTTTAGACTTTAGGTTTTGATCATTATTCACTATAATTAGTTCAAATTACTTTCATCTTCACATAAAATCTCTAAGACTACAGTTTCTCCTAACAACCACTTATATTTTATTTTGTGAAATAGTTATATAGCTTAGCTACTACTCCACCACAAATATTCAGAATATCAAAACCAACAACTCATGTAATAGATTATTTGAATCTATAAATGAGAAGTGATTTAAACACTATATGAACCCTATGATACACTTTCATACATCAACATGTTATCATTATTTTTATCAATTATAAATACAAGATTCATCTTCCATTCCAAAGGCTCATAAATCTTGGTTGATTTATTATCCCAAGCTTATTATTCTTTTAACTATAAATTGATCAATTAATTCATTCATAGAATAAGGAGAAGCACCACCTATTATGGATATAATGACATTGTTAAAGACTCTTTAGCTCTAAAATTTGGGCCAATTCTACTTATAATCTATCTTGGAAGGTAAATAAATTGGTAAGGTATAACTATTATATTATGCTTTTCTATTTGTTTATGTTTTCTTAGACCTTGCCCAATCATAGGGATTGAGCTTGAGATGCATGTTTGTTAATTTTTTTAATTGTTTATCTCTAATAATGAGAAGGACTCTCTCATAGTATTGACCTAAAAGTACCCCAATCTTTTACACTTGGAAAATACCTATCATGGTTGTACCTTTTAGTTCTAGACCTTATTTTTATTGAAAAGATAATGCTCATTATTTATTTATGTCTAATTTATTATTTATTAGTATGAAAATTATTATTTTGATGACCTAGGTCTTCTATACTATGAAAAAATTTATAAACTTGTTCATTATCTTTCACTACTAATTTTGGATCTAAATCTATTTTCTAGCTCCTTAGACACTTGTATCATAGGCAAACACATGTGTCGATGCAAGTGTCCATTTTCCTACAAAGTGTTCAGTGCCCAAAAGTCATCCAATTTTCAAAAATATATATATCTAAAAGGTTATCTTGAGTGATTTAATGTGAAATATTTTTAAAATTTATTGTTATATATACAATATCAACCCTCATTCATTCCTCACTTGGAAATCATATACAAATCACAAGGCAAAATACCAATAAACACTCAATCAAACATTCAAGTGAGTAGAACTAGCTTATTTGTCCCTATTTCCATATCAATAATAGTAGAATTATTTATATAGTCTAAATCATTAAAATATTAGTCCATGATCCATGTTTTATAAGTTAAAAGATAGGTCACAACATGTCTTTGTTTATCACACATTACACCATTATGCACACACATGCCAACATGCAGGGGAGAAACACATTAGTCCAAGGCCCTCTTAAAAGTATTGGATATTTAGGAAACACCCATTAATAGAGGTATATTTAGGGTCAAATCAATACCATGAACCTATTGACCCATTTTCCAATAGTTATTCCAAGGGTGAAGAGCTAGGGTTTGGTCATTTGATAAAGAGTGACAACTTGTGTGCATGATTTGAATACATAAAAAGAAATGTGAAAAAAACCCAAAAATATCTAGTTAGTCACATATATATCCAATCAATATTCTTTATAGGACACTTATAATAGGGTAAGATACCTAGATTGAAGTAACTGTCTAGATCTAATGCAAGCATTTGGGGCCACATAAAGGATATTCTTAAAATGTGATAATTATTATAGAATAATATTCCAATCCACTTCTAGCCTATTTCTTCCCAAGCTTACATGTATAAAATATAGCAACTAAATATAATTTGTTTCCAATTTATTAAAGTATTTATTGATAGTTATTCTTAGCTATTTTTATCAATCTCAATTGTATAAATTTAAAATACCGTTTGTCTGAGATTTTTATTAATTGGCCTGATTATTGGGTTAGTTTACCACCCTTATGTAATATAAGATAATAATTTTAACCCTAGATACCCCACATATATAAATTTAATTTTAAACATTTGGTGAACTTGATATTTGGTTTCCAACCCCTAGTAGACTTAGGGTTTCCTAAGTTTTCTTTGATTTATGATTTCTAAATAGTAAATATTTTAAAATAATATTTCCATTTATTTTAAAGGAAGTAATCATGGATGCATATATAATTTATTTCCTTTTTTAATATTTAATAGTATCTCTTATTTTTTATGCCCCATATATTGATAACCTAACTAAAAATATACTCAAGAGAAATAACCAAATGGTAAAACATAAAACTTCCTCTTACAATTCTTCTTGTAATTATATGAAACCTATGTAACTAATTCATATTTCACCCAATCATGTTGAGTAATCAAACAATACACATACTAGGATATTAATTTTGGACCTTTAGAAATAATCAATTAATTATAAGGATATATTATATGAGGCATTGCGTAAAACCCAAGTGCCAAGTGACATAACATTGGCTTCTTTTGTATATATTATGCAATATATAATCTACAATGCAAATTTTCTTACCTTTGATGTCAAAGATTTTACTTCAAAGGATATCATTGATCAAGACTTGACTTTATCAATGTAAATTAATCTTGAAAATAAAGAAAATCAAAAAGAGCACATGTAGTATATCTCAATAACATATTGTTGGCTCAAAATATTATTAGGGGCATAAATTCGTGACTTTGAGTCAATAATGTGGGAACTGAGTCCTTACAGTAGTCAATAACATAAGGACAAATTCCCTCTCCTATTATCAAGTGGAGATACATTTATTTAAATCCAAAAGCAAAAGTAGGGGAAAATCTATTCACATCAAAAATGTTTTCTATAGGGGTATTGTACTTTTAACTAGAAAGTATAGAAAGGAGATAGAAATGAAAATATGAGGAATGATGGAAATGAGGAAAAATGGGCATAGGGTAGAATGGGATTTTTATATCTAGTTAAAACAAATCTACTAAAATAACCCTAGGAAAGATGAAGGATGACTCTAGGTGACTAAACATGAAGACTCAATAGAATAACCAAATAAGGAGAAAGACTATACTCCTAGAAATATCTTCTCATTCAATGGGTGGAAAAGACATAATTATACCCTTAGGAGTACAAAACATACACTGAGATGATTCTTTGAAATTCATAGCAAACTAGAGACAACCATCTCATATTTACCTATAAAAGACAATTAAAATATTGCTTAAACCCCACTAAGATTTCACATTTTATGGAAATAAAAGACATAAATTAAAAAATAAATTCTAATATGCAATTTACACATTAATAATAATTAATAATAGTTATAATTTTTTTTAAAAATAAAATATTTTAATATAAATGAATCACACACAATTCATAATTCATGAAGAGAATCTGAGCACACAGTTTGCAAATCTCCTCCTTTGTATTGGTAATTATTGAGTTATAATATTATAACACCTTCCAAAAATATGTATAAGAGTTCTATTTTTGAAAAATCCCCCCATATAATTATCCTAACACTCATATTTATAATGTGAGAAGGTTTTTATGGTGCATAACCATGTTTTTTGCATTACAGATGGCGAAAAAGTGAGTTTACAAAAATGCACCACATAAGTGATGTAAAAATGAGTTAGTGCAATTGTACCACATGAAAAAGTCAAATTATAAAATTTCACCACTTTAACAGTGTAAAAATTCTTTATTTCTTTTACACCACTTGAAATGTGCAAATGAAAATTGCATGATTTGTGACTTACAAAGTTGAAACAATGCATTTGCATGAATTACATATTTGAGTTTGTACTTTATACTTATGAGATTTATACTGATATCCACACTAATCCTTTCCTGAATTCAAATATTTTTATGACCTACCAAGCTCAATGAAAACATTTTTTCAAAGAAAATTATTATATTTAAAATATCTATGATCTCATTAACAATAATAATATACAAATTAGTTTCTAGGTGTTTCAACATGGCCTTTACAAAAAAATTGTATTGATTATAGCTACTAAAATATTATTTGCAAATGAAAACTCCTTATGAGGAATGAGTTTCAAACATTCTTGATATACATCCTTTGTGTAGTCCATACATTTAGCTTTAATTTCTTCATACAATGCATAATTTATCCATAAGGAGATACATCTTTTCCAATAGTGCTTCTCCTCAATAGGTGACACATTTAATATTACCCTTTCAGTGTGTGTGTGTGTGTGTGTGTGTGTGTGTGTGTGTGTGTGTGTGTGTGTGTGTGTGTGTGTGTGTGTGTGTGTGTGTGTGTGTGTGTGTGTGTGTGTGTGTGTAAAATGCTGTTGATCACCATGAATCATGTCAAGTATTAATCACTCATATTACTTAGGAATTACAATGCCTTGATATCATTTTCTACATGATAGATCTATATCACTTTGTGTAGTAGACATTTCAAGCCTATGATTCTTAACTGTAAGCTTCATGTACATGGACTTTGATGGATGCAATTGTATAACAAGTTCATTTCTTCCATGCTTGGATTACTTGAATATGTCACTTGAAACATGCTTAAACTAAAGATGAATTTTTAATTTACATGAATTTAGTGCCTTTTCAACTTTGAGGATAAAAGGAATTCCATCTCATTGTTCATTATGTATTCACAAAACCATAGTTACAAACATTGGAGTCTTGGAGTCATTTCCAATATTTAGATCTTCTATATAACCCTCATACTACCCAATAACTATATCCTCAACTATTTTAGGTTAAAGTGATTTAAGGACCTTGACTTTTTCATCTCTAATGTGCTCAGGTGAAAGGGAAACTAGTTTTTTCATAGATATCAAGTAAAGGACCTATATGAGATGATTTTGAATGATATCTTAGATTATACCATATTCATCAAAGTATTCACCATGACCTTCTATTATAAAATATTCCCTAAATATAATATGAATATTATCAATGTTATCACAATTCTAAAGAGGCATAAATAATCATTTTGCAAATCAAATTACTAATAAGTTTTACAAAAAATAGTTTCCAAGGTAATGGTTAATAAGATAAATTTTCTCTTCACTAAAAAACTCCCCTAGATGATTACTCAAATACTTAGCTAAATTCAAATCCTTTCCAAATGGATTCTCAACTACAACTTATGTCTAACCATGTTGGAGATTCATCAATAATGTTGAATCATTTTACATACCTTTAAGATACACTGATGAAGGCAAATCATGATAAAACAACCTTCGAGAAGGCCCCTCTTTCCCACTCTTCTTATTAGTCTATATGATATTTTTAATATGAGCTAAAAAAAATAAAAATCTATAATTTTTTTTTATTTTAAAAAAAAAACATTTGAGCTTGGTATGGGTCATATGACCTCTTCCTTTTGATCAAGAACAACAAAAAGCAAATCTGATTTCTTTTTTTTTTTTTTAATAAATTTAAAAAACTTCTATCTTCCATGAGATGTACAAATATATACCCTATTGTATTGAAGGTGAAAAAAATTAAATAATTATGCTCAATTTTTTACATATTATTTCACCTCCTCCCCCTCCTATGTGTCTATACATCACCTTATACAAGTAATTTTTTTAATTATCTTAGTCCTTCTCCTAGCCATGTGGTCCTCTAGCTACAACTGAAAATGACTAAAAAATTATTATTTTATTTTTTTACTTCTTTTTCTCCTCCTCCTTGGGTGTTTTATAGTTGTATGGCCTTTATCAGAAGTGAAAGAACAATTAAAAATTTAGTCTATAATTTGTATATTTCCTTTCTTGATATGGGCCATACAACTCCTCTTTGACAAGCAAGAACAAATAACATGATCTAGTTTATTTTCTTGTTTTAAAATTCAAACTCCTCTTGGGTCATACATTTATCTTATAGCTCCTTATCATGAGAAGAAGAACAAGTAAACAAATTTGAAAACCTTATTTCTCCTTTAATAGATGCACATTTATTTTCTTGATAGCCAACATAAAATGAAAATTTGCATCTTCTTTGTAATTATATTTCTTTTTGCATTACCTATTGATTAAAATAATGCTTTACCACATCTTTAAAGAAATATAAATAATGATTTTAGTCTAGTGCTAAGTGGAGGTTGGAAAAATGTTTTGAATCTTTTACATGCTTGAATAGTGCATAATGGCTTCAAAAACCTTCGAGGCAGAGAATTTTCACTTTTGCACAACTTGGGGAAGAATTAATGACATTTATATGCAAATTGAAAAACAAGATTTAAATTGGAAATGGTGTTTAAATGGAGTGAAGAGAACAAATTGTAAATTTCACAAATGGGGGAAGTGTAAAGCTTATGCGTACAACATTAAAATAAAAATATTTTATTTTCATGATTTGGGAAAGTGACAAAATTAATTTACATGACTTAGGGAAGTATCTAAGAAAATTGCATGGAAAAAAGATTTAAAAAAATAAATTAAAATTTTTAAATAATTAAATAGAAGGTTAGAAGAATTAGTGGTGGTGCAAAAGGCTAAAAAATAAATTGATTTAAAATAATAAATTAGTGGTGGTCCATTGATTCTTCTAACCTTTGCAACTATTTAAAAAATCAAATTGAAAATTTAAAATAATTAAAATTATTTTAATTGGTTTATTATTTTTTAATTTGTAATTTCACCATGTGAAAAAATTAAAAGTCAAATTACACAACTTGAAAAAGTTTCGAGGTACTTTTTCACCATATGGGGAAAAGCAAACAATAATTTCACAACTTGAAAAAGGTTTAATGAAGTTTTATAAATTTCAAGAAAGTAGGGGAGTTTGAAGAAGTAATTACATGGTTCAAAAAAATGTTTTGCTTGTGATTCATTTATCAATTAAATTAATAGATTAAAATTAATTAATTAATTTTCAAAATATTATAAATTGAAGCCTAAAACCAAAATTAGTTGAAAAATCCAAATTTTTGCTAATTTAATTATTTTGAAAACCATGACAATAACTGGCTTTGACTAGGTTTTCAAACCATAAGGAATAGAAATAACTTAGACTCTGGTATCACATGAAAGCATTTTATCCATTGGGAAATGGAGTCTTGAATTTAATTGTAACTTGATCAACTAAGAAATAACTGATCTTTGATAAAATTATGGGTCTTCAAACCATCATAATGCTATCACATGTCAATGGATAATATATATGAGGGCATCAATTATTTAGCATGATAGATGATATCACATATCTTAGAGGATAGTGTATATGAGGGCATTTTTTGTTATGTGTTTTCACACAAACTAAAATGTAAAGATAGAAACCTTTTTTTCATATACTCAAGAGTCACGAACCTTCTTTTGCCAAAAGAGGTATAGTCAAGAAATTATCAATACACTCAAATTTGTGACTCAAAATCCATGAATTAGGGTTGGCTAATACATTCTCTTTCAATGTCTTTCCATCCAAAATGTTACTCTAAAAATAACTTAATGGATAACCATTTATAAGCTTGAAAGATAGTGCATATATTAGTAAATGATTTAAGCCTTGTCTATTAGTCTACAGAGTCAATGTCTCATTCTAGAAAAAATTACCATCCTCGTCATTAAGAAAGATTCCTAAAAACCTATATATCTCACATTTACACATATTGGTTTGATCAACTGACCAGTTTGCCTATCCAAATCATATGATAAATGAACATGAGATGTTAGACTAGATCATCTACTTAGAATACTTCTCTTCATATCTCAATCTAACAATTGATATCTAATTTGCCTCATGTTAGACTAGATCACCTACTTAGAATACTTCTCTTCATATCTCAATCTAACAATTGATATCTAATTTGCCTATCTCTATCATATGAAAATGAACACATGGCATGAAATCAGATCTCTTGATCATGATATTTTTCAAATTTACCCTTATTCACTAGAAGATATTCATGAAAAAAACCTATCCATCCTATCATTTTAGGAACAAGAATCCATATCACCATTTTCATGACTACAAAAGTTATCCTTTGAATCTATTGTCAAATTTTTGTCTTGTAGATCCATTTAATTGAAGAAATTAAATGTTTCTTTTTAAAAATATGATATTTTCATTGAACCTAAATCAATGTCCATTCTAACATCTTTTTAAATCATGTGATCTCCCATGATATTTCCTAGATAGAGATCACCAATAAAAATATGTATAAGAAAAAAGACCAAAATATGGAGGAGGAACAATAGACAAACTATTGCATTTATTTAAAATACACACACACAGATACACACACACACCAAAATAGAAATGGAAAAAAAAAAGCCAAAATAGGTAAATAAAGACTATTTTTAAAGAAAAGGAAAAATAAAAGATTATACAAAAACATTCACCAATTGGGATAAGTACCTATTATTTTATAAAAATAGATACAACTTATGAACTCCAAACACATATAGTAATAGTGACCAAGAAGGTGGGAAGAGTAAATTAAAATTATCATTCATATAGGGATGATCATTAATGAGTAAACCATTATCATCATTATATCCTGGAATGGAAACATTGTGAACTCTCTTTTCTTTTATGATCCTTCTTGAGTAGCATTGGGTTTCACCAATTTTTTATGGAATAACATTAAATGCATCTTTGTTAGATACAAGAACTAAATTAGAGAAAAGTCTATTACTTATTTATTTATGAGCTCAAATAATAATAAGATTATCTACTAGAATGAGTTGAGTGTTGATATTCATTTCCAAATTATTTCCCATGACAAAAATAAATTCATTTTCAAATAATCATCATTATTATCTTCATCAGTTTCTTCTACCTTTATAGTTTCCATTTCATTCAAAAATAAGATCGGGTACCATTCATTTTGCTCTACCTTGATGTCTTCCTTGATCTCAACCTTGGCATGAAAATACTCTCAATCTATGTAGGCTTGATTACTTTGGATTCAAATCATGTGAAGAATTATTCTATAATGGGACATGAAAAACAAGTGCCAAGGGAATCTTTACTTTTGGCCTCTAATTATTCCATTTTGATATAAGAGGGATCTCTTTATCTACAAAAAAATGGTTCCATATCATCTTCTCCTTCATAAAGTGAAACATTACATTCTGTAGTATTATTCCTTTCTATTTGTGTTTCAATCACCTGTTCCTTAAATAACTCATTTTATCCTAAGACTGTGAAGTTCAAGTAATCCTATGAAATAGAATTTTTTTCATTTATCTACAAAGGGGGAAGATAAATTCCTCATCTATCTAATCAAACATTAATTATTCCAACTATCCACCATATTCCACAATTATGAAACTAAAACAATCATATGTGACAAGAAGTACTTTCTCTTTTTCTCTATTAGAGTTTTGACATGTTTGATTATAAATTTGCCTTCAAAATATCTTTTCTTAATGTTGAGGGATCTTTATTATATCATTCTTCACTACTTCCTCACTATTTATAGTAGTTGTAACACATTTTGAAGTTTCTTTCTTCAACATCCTAGATATAATCATGTCATCTTCAATTTTGATAGATTACTATTATATGACTTCTAAGTCATTTAATTTGTTCCTCATCAAGATGAATTTGATATCAATATGTAGAAAAATAATGAATACACAGAGCTAATTATTGGGACTTGGTTGATTTGCCTAAGGAATTAGTCTCAACAATTTTTTGAAATGGGATACTAGCTCTCTCATTTTTTCAACATCTTCCTTCTAGATTTGAATAAATATAACAATAATACACACACATCCATAAATAATTTAAATATATTCACGAATTTATTATTCAAGGAGTCAAAATCCATAATGCATCCATCTTCAAGGTGCTAAAACAACTCAGTTGTAGGTCCTATGAGAGTCTTAACAAAAATCCTAACAATGACATATTCATGCATAAATCCCAATATGCTATAGGATACTATGAAGGCAAAGACATGGTTATCTACATCTTTGACCATTTTATCCATAAAACCTTGGAAATTTATTCCTTGAGCCCAATGGTAACTCATTATATTGGGACAAAGCCAATGACCCAAAATGTTTTTCCCATAGGACATAGGGAACAAAAGGGTTGGGGTGAACTAATGACATTTATACAATTAGGAAGATGTAGGAACTAGGTAATTTTCTCAATAGAGTCTCCAACCTCCATTCTATGGGAGGCTCCTTGAAATGTTTAAAAATTATGTGTGTAAATCACCTCAATCCCCAGTGAAGTCCCCAAAAACTATTGGCTCAAAACTTTGTTAGGGGGAAAAATTGGTGACTTTGAGTCTACAGTGTGGGAACTGAGGCCTTACATTAGCCAACAATGTAGGTACAAAGTCCCTCTCCTATTAGCAGATATAACTACATTTATTGAAATCCAAAAAGGGAAAATTAGGGGAAAAGATATTCACATCAAAATTGTTTTCTATAGGGGTTTTATACTTTTAAATAGAAAGTACAGAAAGGAGATAGAAAAGAATATAGTGAGAATGATGGAAAAAAATAGAAAAGGGAGAAGGATATAATGGGATGATTCTATCTTTTTAAACACAAAAGTTTCTAAAATAACCCCAAGGAAGATGAAGGAAGGCTCTAGGTGACTAAAGATGTAGATTCACTAGAATAGCCCAAGAAGGAGAAACATTGTGCTCTTGGAAATATCCTCATTTAAAGGCTGAAAATGATATAATTACACCCTTATGAGTGAAAAATATACATTGATACTATTATTTGATATTTATAGAAAACCAAAGATAACCATCTTTTTTTACCCATAAAGTAAAATTAAAATTATTGGTTAAACCCCATTGAGATTTCACATTTTGTGGAAATAACATACATAGATACAAAAATAAATTTTACTATGTAATTTACACATTAAGACTTATTGATACAAGTTATAAAAAAGTTTCAAAATCAAATATTTGAATAAAAATGAATCATAAACAAAGTCATAATTCATGAATAGAATCTAAACACATAGTTTGCAAATTTCCTCCTTTGTATTGATTTTTTTTGAGTTGTAATACAATCTCACCTTCCAAAATATGTCTTAGAGTTTTATTTTTAAAAAAACCCCTCATATAATGAGCCTAACACTCATATTTATAGCATAGGAAGGTGGTTACTGTGTGTAACCACCTTTATTTATGTTAAAGATGGTACAAAATAAAGTTTACGAAAATACACCAGTTAAGTGATGTAAAACTAAGTTAGTGTAATTGCACCATGTGCAAAAGTGAAACTAAAAATTGCACAAGTTGAATGGTGCAGAAATGCTTTGGTGATTTTACACCAATTAAAATGTGCAATCAA
>JARHVA010003687.1:1147500-1222500 GCA_037957365.1 Torreya grandis
ATGTTTCATAATGAGGCATCTTTTCAACTCAAATTTCCAAAAGGAAATATGGATGCATCAAGACACATGTGTAATCCTAACCTTTATATTATTAATTTAAATCATTTCAAATTATTTCAATTTTAGATTTCATGCACTAATTATACAATGTAACTTTCTCTTGTTTGCAGGCCACTCACTAGAAAATCACTCAAGTTGAGCTCATGCAAAGGCAAGGTGTGTTATACATACCCATGTACACATTTATTTCCTTTAAATTAATAAATTCACTACTATATTGAAAGGGGGGGGGGGATTTTAGATAATAAAATCTAATTTATATAGTACCTTAGTATTCTACACTTGTAAAATATCTATCACGGTTGTACCTTTCATTTCTAGACCTTTCCATTGCTAAAAGGCTAACGTTCAAAATCTATTTATTCCTAATTACTTATCTCTTAGTCCTACCATTGTTATTTTGACGACCCAAACCTTCTATACTATGAAAAAATATCTAAACCTAATCATTATCCTTCAATTCTAGTTTAAAACAAGCACCTATTTTTAGCTTCTTAGACACTTGCATCCTAGGTGGACACTTGCATCGATGCAAGTATCCATTTTCTTAAAAAAAAAATTAGTCTCAAAAAGTAATCCAATTTGAAAAATAAATGTATAAGAAGGTTTATCTAAGTGATTTAATGTGAAATATTTCTAAAATGGATTGGTATATATGTAAGATCAACCCTCATTCATTCCTCACCTACAAATCACATACAACTCACAAGGCAAAATACCAAGAATTACTAATTTAAGAAAATAATTGAGAAAACCTACCATGTTTGTCCCTATTTACATATCACTCATATGAGAAATATTTATATAGGGTTGAATCATTTATAGAGTAACCCATGAGCCATATTTTCCAAGTTACAAGCTAGGACATTACATGTATTTGCTTATCACACATTGCACCCTTGTGCAAACACAAGCCAACATGTAGGGGACAAATAAATAAGTTTTAATCCCTCTTAAAAATATTTTATATGTCAGTATCACCCATTGATAGAGAGGTATTTAGGGTCAAATCAACACTATGATCCCACTAACCAATTTTTACCATAGTCACTCCAAGGCTTGATCATTTAATAAATATTGATAGCCTATGCACATGTTTGAAGACATCATAAGAAAGGCAATCAAAAAATTAGAAGGAACTAGTTGGTTACATCCAAATATAGACAATATTAAGTATAGGACGCCTGAGACAAGGATATACACTCGTATTAACACAACTATCTAGATTTGATGTAATCATTTGAGGCCATAGAAAGGATATTCATAGAATTTGATAGTTGTTCTAGGATAATATTCTAATCACTTCTAGATTATTCCTACCCATACCTATATGTGCATATTAAACCAACTATCATTTATTTCTAATTTATTGAAATATTTATCAATAATTATACTTTACTATTTTTAACAATCTCAATTTTACAAATTTAAACTACTATTTATCTAAGTTTTCCATTAATTAGCCTATTTATTAGGTTAGTTCACCACACTTGTGTAAAATTTAATGTAATCATTTTAACCCTAGATAATCTATAAATTTAGGGTTAAACATCAATATACTCACCTTACTCTCCAAAACCAACTTCAAGATGACTACATATTATAATGACATCTTCATTTCTAATAATTGAGTCATTGGTATAAATGTCCTACCCATCCATTAGGAATGAGGGTCTACTATCTTTAAAACTATTTTCCAAATTGAGGTTACTAATTTTATCATATAGATTCTTAATGAATATATAGCTTGTTGAACACTTTCTACCCTTAGGCATAGAAAGGGGTCCAACCTAATCCGTATGAGCCATAGTCCACCATAAGACCTCATAGTTTTCACATCTCCTAGTAAATTAGGACAATCCAAAACAAGGTCACTAGTTGTCATTTCAAATTCAACAGGTCCACTATTTAGTCATGTTACAAAACACATTGTGTTTATCCCTATCCCCATGTTTCAATTTGTGTCAAGTTTCCTCATAGTGTTTGAGCATGTATTAAGGTCCACAATAGACCTTGTAGTGGTTTTAGTAGTTCAAAGTGCCATGGTGGAGATGATTGGATGATGTAGTTGATGAGTTATCATGAACCCTTCTAGTGTATGCAAGATATGTAAGATATGATTTAATTACAAGATTTTAAGAATGTTATTAAGGTGTATGGGGGTATAATTTAAGCCTTTAATAGGTCCTATAGTCTTTTCATATGTAGTAAAATGGTATTCATTTGGAATCCCCTCTTAAAGTCATGTATATGGTCTAAAAGGGGAATATCTAACCTTAATATGACACCATTTGACCTTGAAAGGCCATTAAAACCACTATTCATGCCTTCAAGAGCCTTCATGAGCCCCATTAGGCCATACCCAAAGCATTTCATACAATACTCCCTTTTCACAAAAATCAACACTAAACTACCATTAAATGGGTTCCACACATGCCAAAATGTACCTCTCCAACTCCCAAATTCATACCATGAGTTTTTATACATCATGAATCCTATTTTACCTCCTCCTACCCAATAGTAATGGTTTATAGTTTGAAACATGATAAAACATAGGGAATTTATAGGTTTTAGAATCCTTTTGAGTGGTACATATCTATATAGTATGAATTGGCTCAAGGGGAATCATGGGTCTGCAAAGGGAGTCCACTACTAGCATATATTGAAGAAATATAAGTGTTGTAGTGATCAAAGGGCCCAAACCAATTCACTATCCCCATAAAGCTCATTGGCAAACATGGAAAGCACCTTAGGTTTGTGCTTAGTCCATACGAAGGAGAGAGAGAGGAGCTCTAGGATCTTGGCCAAAGAAAGTAAACTTGGTGACATTCCAACCATGGGCATTGGTTATAGGTTTAGTCCCCTAAGCTCTATGAATATTCACTAAAGAGTTGAGTGATCTGGTCACCACCCTCATTTATATAAGGCAAAATAAGGAAGATAGTTTCATTGAGTTTTTGATCTATTTGGTAAAACTGATGATTATTCCTTTTTACACAAGTCTTGTAGAGACTTTTCATGGCCTCCTCATCACTTGGTTCACACATGTGGACATATAGAGGTGAGAAATGTCTAAAATTTTAGTGTCTACATACCATAGATAAGGTTTCATTGATGAAAAGGAGTATTCAATATATACATCTGAAGGTAAATAGTGTTTAGAGGTCTAATCATGGTGTCTTGAGGATAATCATGTCCCTTTAATCCAACCTGAATGCTAAGATGGTCTCCAACCTTCTAAAATGGCAATTCTAAGTGATATGATCTACAAATGTGGGTTTCATTGCATATAAAGGTATTATGATGTCTGATGGTAGATTTAAGGTTATCAAACCATAACAAAACACATCATAGAGTATTGCATTCACACCAATATATCCTTATCTCAATATCCTAAAGCTTTACCATAGCTCCCACTGGCCTATAAACTACTAATATACTCTCAAACACCTCCATAGTTCATTTAGAAGAATTTAAGGTTATTTATCAAAGATTAAGGTTTTTTGGAAAGTCTTAGGTTTCATTTTTTACTATGTATACCTCATTGATGGCCTCCAAAGTGTTACAATCTATTAAGTATATGTATAGAGGTGTTTAGGACCCTTGTAGGTCATCTTGGGTGTGAGTCCATAGTTCATTTTAAGCCCTCAAAGAACTTATGCCTTTTGACCTTTGCATTATCATTTCACCTCAGTTTAATCCTTGTCTCTAAGTTTTAAGCTACATTTGACCTTACCAATCATCATTCACAAGTTTGGATCCTTTACTCAAAGACCAAAATATATGAACATGGTCTAATTATTTCATAAGGCTATCAAGTGTCATCAAGGAAGGAGTGGACTTGTATAATTATATACCATGTTAGGAAGGTAAATCACCACCTATAGGAAATCACCTAGACCCATTGTAAAAAAGTCCTCCAAAGTCACCATGTATAGATTAGTGCTTATCATAACAAAAGGGTATGATTGAGTATATTTGATGAAAAATGCAGAGTAGAATGTTATGCTATGAATGATGTGATAGAGTGAAGTAGTTTTGATATATTTATTGAACATCAACATCTAAATATATACAAAGATGAAGGCAGTTATTTAGTTGAATAACCTACATATTAACTAACAACTAACCACTATCTCTTTAGTTAAGATAATAACTAATGTTAATATAATGTAATATAATATATTTTTCCAACATTCCCCCCTTTATTACATTGTTTCTACAAACATAAATATTCTTGATAGTGGTCCCCCATTTATTACAAACACTATAAAAAAAATTAAACTCTCCGCATAGCCTACTCACTTTCTGAGTTGGCATGCCATCCTTGTGGCTTCAAGGTCTTGGTGTCACCTTGGTTTTTCCTTGTAGGATTACCAAAAACCTGAAAGTGATAGGAACACTTCTCTCTACTAACACCTTCAATGGTTTATCAGATTATGAGGATTACCATAAACCCATATGGTTTTTTGTTATAGGTTGACCATGAACTTGGAGGGTTGTAGGAGGATTCTACTGCATTTTAGTGGTTTATCAATTTACCAAAAACCCTTTGCCAATAACCAAGAGCTACTTTAGTGATTTTTCTCCCCACAACATTATTTTTTAGGAAGTACCAAACTAAAAAATAATGCTTAGTAATTTATTGAAAAACATACTTTAAAACAACAAACACACCAAAATTTGCCACCATAGTAATGGTGTGGCCCTATCATAGGCAACTCACAAGAGGATGCTAGTTGTCCTCTAACATCTAGTAAATGAAGTTGCTTTACTCAATAAATATGGATTTGAACATCAACTCTTCCATGCCACTTTTGAGGGCCAAACTATCCCAATGACACATACGACTCAAGACATCAAGTTCACCCAATAATACATCTGTACAAGAGATTTTTGAAAATTTTAACAATATCGATAATGGACCCAAAAAAAATATTGACACAAACTTTTGACTATGACTCTATATCTTGATTTTGACACTTTTGTGATTTTTAATGACAATAAAGATTCACTAAAGAAACATAAATGACTTTTTACAAAAGATCAATATTGTTTTGACACTT
This sequence comes from Torreya grandis, assembly GCA_037957365.1. Classification (NCBI taxonomy): domain Eukaryota; kingdom Viridiplantae; phylum Streptophyta; class Pinopsida; order Cupressales; family Taxaceae; genus Torreya; species Torreya grandis. The sequence goes on from JARHVA010003687.1 coordinate 1,152,627, forward strand.
TGATTATTATTATTATTTATTTATTTATTTATTTATTACTATAATAAAAACTAAAAAGATACTTTAATAGCTAAAACCCCTATAATTTACTATGATGCATAATCCTAAACCAAGGAAACTTAAAATAAGAAATAATTAAAAAAAATGACATAAATCTTTTGAATCTTTAATATTTGTAATATAGAAAACTACTACTAAGACTAACCTTATAATTCCCAACATCACTATGCAAAGAGATGGTTAGTGGATGTCATGGAAAATTAACTAGTAGATCTAATTAATGAGCACAAATATTCATGGCATATATTTATTATCTACAAATTATTCATTGAGCAAACTTGATGCAAAAGTCATGAGCCCAAGCTAGTTAATGCTATGATATGTAGAACCACACATCTGATTGCCTTGAATTACTACTCATTTATTATAGAGGGAAGAAGACTTGTAGTATAGCAAGGCCTCTTTTATTTCCTTCAAATACCATGGTTAGTTCTACTTCACATCTACTCCTAGGTAATTTATACACTTCTATTGTGAACTTTGTTGCTTCTACTTCATGTCTACTCCAAGGCAATTATACGCTTCCAATGCAAAATTTGATCAGACTATATACTTATTACATCAAATGAAGATGAATTATTCCATATATAAGAGTGACATGTAACATGATAGCTCCTTTATTTTTTTTAATCCTTCATCATAGAGATCGAACTCTCTAATACCAATGATGAAAAATGTAGAGTGGAATGCTATGATAGAGAAAAATAATTTTGATATCTTTATTGAACACCAACATCTAAATATATACAAAGATGGAGGTAGTTATTTAGTTGAATAACCTACATATTAACTAACAACTAACCATTGTCTCCTTAGTTAAGCTAAGCACTACTACTAACACAATGTAATATAATAGATTTTGCCAACATTCCCCCCTTTATTACATTGTTTCTACAAACATAATTTTTCTTGATAGTAGTCCCCCCTTTATTACAAACATTGTAAAAATATTTACACTCTCCATGTAGCTTGCTCACTTTTTGAGGTGGCATGCCATCCTTGTGGCTTCAAGGTCTTGGTGTCACATTGGTTTTTCCTTGTAGGATTACCAAAAACTTGAAAGTGATAGGAACAATTCTCTTTGTAAACACCTTGGGTGGTTTCTTAGATTATGAGGATTACCACAAACCCATATGGTTTTCTACTATAGGTTGACCATGAACCTAGAGGGTTACAAGAGGTTTCTATTATAATTTAGTGGTTTATTGAATTACTAAAAACCTTTTTACAAGAACCAAGTGATAATTTAGTGATTTTTCTCCCCAAAACATTCTTTTTTAGGAGGTACCAAACTAAAAAATAATGCTCAATAATTTATTGACAAACATACTGCAAAACAACAAACACACCAAAATTTTTCACCATATCAATGGTACAACCCTGTCATAGGCAACTCATGAGAGGACACTAGTTATCCTCCAACCTCTGTGTATCCTCCAGCCTCTAGTAAATGAATCTACTTTAATTAGAAAATATGGATTTGAACATCAACTCGTCCATGTTGTTTTTAAGAATAAAACTCTCCTAATGACACATATGACTCAAGACTTCAGGTTCACCCAATGATGCATCTATATAAGATATTTTTGTCATTTTTAACAATATCAAAAATGGACCCAAAATAAAATATTGACACAAACTTTTGACTATGATTCTATCTCTTCATTTCAACACTTTTATGATTTTTAATGACAATAAAGACTCACTAAAGAAACATAAATGACTTTTTACAAAATAAAAACATTATTTTAACACTTTGATTATTATTATTATTATTATTATTATTATTATTATTATTATTATTATTTATTTATTACTATAATAAAAAATAGAAAGAGAATTTAATAGCTAAAAACCCTATAATTTACTATGATGCATAATCATAAACCAAGGAAACTTAAAACAAGACATAATTAAAATAAAAATGACATAAATCTTTTGAATCTTTAATATTTTTAATATAGAAAACTACTGCTAAGACTAATCTTATAATTCATAATATCACTATGCAAAGTGATGGTTGGTGGATCTCATGGAAAACTTACTAGCAGATCTGATTAATGAGCATAAAGATTCATGACATACATCTATTATCTATAAACTATTTGATAACCAAACCTGATGCAAAATTCATGAGCCCAAGCTAGTTGATGCTGTGATATGCAAAACCACACAATATGATTGCCTTACATTTTTGCTCATTTATTGTAGAGTGAAGAAGACTTGTCTTCTAGCAAGGGATATTTTATTGCCTTCAAATACCATGGCTACTTCTACTTCACGTCTACTCCCAGGAAATTTCTATGCTTCCTTTGTAAACTTTGATCAGACTATATACTTATTACATCAAAGAAAACTGTAAAACTACAAATAAATATGGATTCTTCCATGTATAAGAGTGATGTATAACATGACATCTCCTCTATTTGTTTTAATCCTTCATCATAGAGATCAAATACTCTGACACCAATGATGAAAAATGTAGAGTAGAATGCTATGATATGAATGCTGTGATTGAGTTAAATAGTTTTGATATCTTTATTGAACACCAAAATCTGAATATATACAAAGATGAAGGTAGTTATTAGGCTAAATAACCTACATATTAACTAATAAATAATTATTATCTCCTTAGTTAATCTAATCTCTACTACTAACACAATGTAATATAATAGATTTTGATAACAATATTCCCATCTTATAGAGATGGATTATAACATAATAGATTCATGGGAACCTTAAAGTATGTTATGGATATCTATCTCCTCACTCAAAAAATTGCTCTATAGACCCTTTACCATTCAATATTCATGACTCAGTACTCATAGTATTGTTGATGTTAGACCATCAACATAAGTATGAGAAAGTCTATGCACATCAAGGGAGAATCTAAAAACTAAGAGAAAGAATTAAATTATGGGGGTCATCTTACCAAAGATAGATAAACCTATAGGAGTGCATTTGGATTGTGTAAATATTACATAGTCACCCAAGGCTACCAAAAATGTGAAGGTGTTAGACCAATGAGAGTAAATATGCCCACAATATATGAAAAGAGAGTATCTATGGGATAAAGACACAACTAACACCTCAATACCTATCTGATGGTGCTCCTAAGTAGGGAAGTTATCTGACTTGGGTTATAAACTGAGCATTTACAAAATGAAGTTTGACTATGTATTCTCATTTATTGAAATAGTTATAATGTATGCCTCAAGGATATGATCAAGAATGGAAACATAATTATTGAGCTATGATCACACCCCTATATGGAGGTAAAGGGGAGTTCTCAATTTGCTAATGTTAACTTCTATAGTTCCATACACTAGTAAGTGTTGATCAAGGTAGTCTATAGGAAAGAGAAGGTTTGATAAGAGGTCTAATCATATAGATGGAACATGTAAAAAATTTATAAAATGGATTGAGGAAGGTGTTATAGCCCATGAGACTTGTAGATACATCCACAAGGGGGATGAGGTTCCAACACCTAGTCTGACCCTATAATACCTAAGGCCCATCTAGGTCTAAGACCCTATGTTCACCTCAAAAACAAGTCCAAATATTTAGGAAAGTTAAATATAATGTGATAAGTATGGGAAGAAGTTATAGACTATAGAAAAGTCACTTGGGATAGGGTCATACAATGACGAAGTCTAGTTTTGGGCTTTAGCTCTCTCTCAAATTCTTTTGCTTGAGTAGGCATATTAAGCTACTTCTTCAAGAACTTTTACCTTTCACCATAAGGAGACCTAGGCCTAAGGATATTACATAAATTTAAGTACCCATGTGGACGCAAAATCCATAAAGGAGTGAGTGGGGTTAGGTCCCCCAGTTTTATGAACAAATGCTAATATGTTAACCTACTCAAATTTCCTAGAAGAAAGCTTGAGGCACACATTACAACACTCCTATATCCATGCACACTTTATATGGGATACTAATATATTAGGATGTATTAAGGGGTTAATGGTATAAAGTTTCATGACAATAAGTTCTAGTTTGGAGGTCTGTACTATATGAACCATCATTAAGATGGTGGACCTCCAAAACCCTAAATGGTACCTGATGACAAAATTATGCTTCTAAATGCATTAAAAAAGAGTCTTTAAGCTATGAAATGGTCCTATAGGTCTCATAATGTCTTATATTCACTCAAATGAAATATTTATTAGAACTTATAGGGGTTATGTTATATTGATCAAGCCTAAAAATGCTAGTTTAATTTTGTGATCAAGGAATTGAGAAGGATATAAATTTACCATGGGTTTCATAGGAGAAAGGGGGTCCCAAATTTCTTATGAAACCTCATATTAATCACCTATAATGGGATCCATGACTGGTTACTCATGTAGATAGACTTGGGTGTCAAAATGAAGGACTATTTGCATGTAGAAGGCAAATGACTTGATCAAGCCAACATAGATGTTATAAACATCCTTGAGGGTAATTTCATGATGGGAATAGTGTCTGTATTCCCCAAAAATCCAAATCAAGGCCAAAACTTAGAAACCTTGTAGTTAGACATGTTGGTCTAGCACCTCCGTTTAGAAAATACCAATTATAGGTCATAGTAGAGGATAAAAAGAGGATTAAAGGACACCTCAAACCTTCATGAAGATTATCATCACGTTTTTATAAATGTGTGATGTCCCTTTGACTTATAAGGGGGATGCATAAATTGTCATTTTGGCTTAAAAACACCTCAAGACCACCCATAATGCATGATTTTCACTTGATAGGTAACTTCACATGATCAAAACTATATAGAAATTCTACATGGGAGGCTAATCACTTTAAGAGAATTAAGGGTGTTTATCTACAAGATTTTATTAGAATTTATTTAAAGTTTTAAGCCCTAACCTTTATGAACTATTGATAAGAATCCTAGACACTCTTAAACCTTGCTAAAACCCTAATAAGGACCCAACTAGAAATATTTAGGGAAAACACATCCAAATTTAGGGTAAATACTTGATAAACACCTAGTTTATATTATTCACTCAGAGGAGGCCATGTTCATGGTACTTGTTGTACAAACATTATATGAAATTGCTAAAAACTAGTATTTTTTTAAGGACTTAAATAAAGCATAGGGTGTAAGGTTATTTGATAACTTTCCAATCATTTGGAAGGGAGGTTTGAGACTTATTTCATCTTCCCAAGACACTATATGTTCACTTTTCTTGTTGGAAATGTCTCGACAAGTCCACACCAAACATCTAGTTTGTAGATGCAAAAAAGAAGTGACCTAATCAAATAATAAAGGTAAATTTATAAGTGTGAGATACTCAAAATGCCTATGTCATGATATGATACTTTCATTCAGGCATAAAAATCACCTATCCACCTATTCTAAAGGTCTTATGTAAGTTTCATGGCCACTCAATCAACCAATAATTAGATAACTAGGCTTAGTGGCTTGATTGGCCTACTTAGTCAATAAGGGGAGATTAAAGTTGGAATTAGGGAAACACTAAGATGGTTAATATAAAATTATTTCACCATGAAAATTATTCTAATGGAAGTAAATCCTCATGGTTATTATGAGGGAGAAGGAAGTTACCAAGCTTGGTGAACATGCACAAAAGGAAAGATGGGATGCTAGATGCTTCATAAGGGATTTAATTAAGTCACTCTCATGTTTATAAATGTCAAGGTAAGTAATGATTGAAAATTTTGGGTATATCCATGCCTTAAATATTTCAACTAAAACCTCCACCTCAATGCCTAAAGGCCCATTGGAGACTACCAATCAAGAGTGCAACACATGGAGAGGGGCTTATGAAGACTGTTATGATTAATGTAACTAATGATAGAAGTAAATCCTCATGGTTATTATGAGGGAGAAGGTTAATATAAAATTATTTCACCATGAAAATTATTCTAATGGAAGTAAATCCTCATGGTTATTATGAGGGAGAAGGAAGTTACCAAGCTTGGTGAACATGCACAAAAGGAAAGATTGGCTACTAGATGCTTCATAAGGGATTTAATTAATTCACTCTCATATTTATAAATGTCAAGGTAAGTAATGATTGAAAATTTGGGGTATATCCATGCCTTCAATATTTCAACTAAAACCTCCACCTCAATGCCTAAAGGCCCATTGGAGACTACCAATAAAGAGAGCAACACATGGAGAGGGGCTTATGAAGACTGTTATGGTTAATGTAACTACTGATAGAATTGAATATGGTTAGTATGACCTATACCTCTCATATTTAGTCTATTATCCATCTATTTTCATTTTCATTCCACTATATATTCAAACTTTAAGGCCTTGATTTGTATCCCTCAACTAGGTTTAGCAAATCTCTACCAAAATTATATATTGTGTCTTAAGAATCAATAGAGAAAAGGACTATTGTATTATTCATCAACATTAGTGTGTGTTATGAATGTATATTTTTATGAAATTACGAATTTCATCTTCTTTTTTAGGTCCTCTCTTTCACCTAGTGTCATATTGTCATCCTATATAGCTCATGTGAAGTATTGATATGTGGTATTTGTGTTGAAGAGTGAGCTGATTGGTAGTGTCTCATGAAAACCTTAATTATTTTTAATTTAATTTTTATACCTTCCACCTAACCTCAATTTGAAATAATCATGTTTAGGACTATGTTAAGAAGCCTATTTAGTCACTAGTCTTTCAATGGATTCACAAAATGTGTTGAAGATTAGTCAAGAGAGGATAAGTGAACATTGGTCCATCACCACCCCTAGTATAGGTTTTCCTTTCAAATTTTCACTCTATCTCTTTTCATCCAAATATTATTAGGTATTAGGAATATATTTTAAGTTTATATATTAGGTGAGCTAGCCCTATAAGCTAGAGGTTTGGTCTTATTATAGGTCACCCACAACCTTTAGGTCAATCCCATGTTAGTCCAACTTTGAAGAATAATTGAACTATATCCTTCAAAGGGTGAAACTTGGAGTCCTAAAATAACTTATATTTTATACTTTTAGTAAATTTAAGGTAATCTTGTCATGACCACCTAGACTTATCATTATTATTTTAACATTGTGTTTTGATTTATTAATGACTATGGGATAATTGCATCAATTTATTAATTAAATTATATTATTTTAGACATATTATTTTATAAAAAAATTAGTTATTATAATTAATTTAGTTTTATATTTATCATACTATTACTATTGATTTCATTTTTCATGGATGGATTGTTCCCTTGGTACGAGCTAGGTTGGAAATCTAAATATATCATATGACACTATGCACAAGGTATACATGTATATGATTATGATACAACATGATTGAGATCATAAGTCAGTACCCAAATTTATATTTGTTTAAATCTTGTGTCTAAACCCCGTCTTGCATTTTGGTCTCTATGTATTATGTAATTGATTGTTTGCTTTGTGCCAGTATTTGTATGCTTTTTATTCTATCTCATGTTTATATTTTAATTAATAATGAATTAATCGGTGAGGGGAATAATGGATATTATAATTCAAGCTAAGCCTAGATGTATGATCATTCTAGTTATGAAAAGAAAATATGATAACCACTTGGCATAAATAAGTTATAAAGGTTGATTTAAGGTCACATAGACTTATAAACTATTATATTGAGTTCAAAGGATTTGGACCATGGAAAGATCAATAGAAGGACATTCAAAAATTGGATAAGGTATAATGTTTAAAATTCACTATGACTTTAAACTTGGCATGAGTCATAAGTCTATTAGACTTAGGTCATGGTTATATTAATCAAAGTCATTAGGAATTATTGGAAATGATTATGTTATTATTTGATTTTTTTATAACATGTAAAGTTGACTTCAAATGCTTAATTGATGATTAGGGTTTTTATAATTCAATGTAATGAATTAATTACATGTTGGGTACTCAATGGATTGATGTTTGGATGGTGAATATGATTTTTACCTATGTTATCTTTTCTGAATTTGAGTCTTGCATGGTGTCACACATTTTTATGAGTAAAGACTGGAAGTTTTAACTATAAATAACTATAAAGTTATTCAAGTTGAAAATTTAGTTCATGAAACTTTAAAATTATTTAAATGGGACTATGGTGGAAGAGAAAGGGGATGAAATGAAAGGAAAATAAATTAAAAGGAAGAAATAAGAAAAAGGAAAGTAGAATAGTTGTGAATTTGGTTGTAGGAACTTCCTTAAAATTAGTAAGTCTATTTTGGGATTCTATGTAAAGTTAAAATATGGTATTTTTACTTTGAATAAAAATCATAATGTGGCTTATAGGTAGATGGATTATTCCAAAGTGTTTACATTTGGTTTTATGATTATAATATAATTATTTTAGCCATCTACCATGACCAATGAAAACCCAATAGTAGGTGAGGTCATAAAAGATTTATGTCACCCTTGGATGGTACATAGATAAGCTATATAAATAGGTTTCATGGTTATGATGATCATGGATTGTGTATGGTGAATCTCATGTAATTGTGAACTAAATGGGTGATTTTACTTGTTTACGTAATTGTTGTTCATGTTTTGGATTATTTGGGTTTGGTTTTGCAATAGTCTTGCTGCATTGTTAAAATTTTATTCTTGAGCACAACTGAGTGTTTTCATGCTTTTAGGGATTATTACATTATGTTAGTTATTCTATATGTGTGTAAACCTATCCTAAACCCTAGATCTCATTCACAAGTTATCATAGTTATCTACTATTATGTTTTGGGATCAATGTGGGACAATCTATTCCACTCTACAATAGATGGTTGGGGTAGATAGGGATCAATATATATTTGGGCTCATTTTGATGCTTAGAAGACTTTTTTGTCATTTTTGATTATGTTTCCATCTTGAAGACTGCTACAAGCTAGGGATTATGTCTTCTTAATTATTAAATTCTTTTTGGAAACACAATATGTTATATGTTATTAATAATTCATTTGTATAATTTTATAATTTATAGTATTATATACCAATAAGAATGATCATATATTTAACTTGTTTATATCATTAGTAAATTATGATCTAGTTTATTGTATTCACCTAGTGCATAATATTATTAGATTACCTTGGTAATATGAATTATTAATTTCTAGATTTGAGATACATTTAGCATTATATTATATGGTTTATGATTTGATTTGGGCTAACATAATCATTTTTTAAATTTTAGGAATCAATGCTTGAAGGTGATTTAATATCTTGATTGTGTCATATTTAATAACATCTTGAGTTTAATGTGTATCATGGTGGTTAATTATTTTCTATTAGATTAGGTAAAATTATAGGTTTTATAGGGATATTTTAACCACTAAGTTCAAAATATATTAAATAATTACCAAATGGAGTCAAAACAAAGAAATAATCCCCTAGGCTATCCAATTAAGAGGTATTTATTCTAAACTTCTACCAAGACACCGCTTATACAAAACAAGACAATAGATAAAAAAATGAAAAGAATAGAAATACTAAACATAAATTAATGAGATGACTCATACTCCATAATTGTTGATAATTCAACACTTCATTTTTGTTCTTTTATCTTGTATTTCATAGTTCTACCTCTGGTATGTTTGATTGAGCCTTTAGTAGAGTTTTTTTACCCTTTCTTCATGGAGCCAATATTATTCACCCCCACTTTTTTTTCCTTCATGAGGGGTTTGGCCTCCATAGTTTAAACTTATTTTCTACCACCCTCAAATCTAAGGTTATCCAAGGTTATTTTCATCTTGTTAGTTTTTTCCTTCAATTAATTTCACATCTGATTAACAATTAAATGACCCATGTTATAGTTTGTCCTCAAAATTTTACAGGCTCTTCCTACTATCTGCGAGGAGGTCCATAATGTCCCTTTTTTCCTTATTTTATTTTGACACATTAAATGGATATATTTATAGCTTAGGATTATATATATTCCTCCCAATAATTAGGGGTGTTTGGGCCTTATGTCTTCATTTTTAATATCATCCTAAACTTTCTCCAACTAAATATTGATAAGAAGGGAGGCAGGCTAGGAGTTTTCAAAAGTTTTAGAGCTACCCAACCTATCCTCATCTAGTTTGACTAAATTCTCCACCAAAATTAATTCCTTACCACTCTCTAACATATTCACCTCATTACCCCACAAATATTATCCCTATTTATTATAGGGAAAATAAAACCCTAGTGGATGAGGTTGTTAACAAGAATTGATTAAAAATCGAAGACATAATTTTAAAGAGATTTGATCAAAAATTAATGTAGGATAATTATTTGGAACTTGAAGTGATTTAGGAGGATAAAGTGGTAGGAAAAAATTAAATTAAACTTACCTTCAAACAAGATGTATTTCATAATCTAAAAATAGACATTAGGCCATTGCCTTGGCAAGCTCAACCTTAGGAAGTGTTTCATCTCCATTTTAAGAATAATGCCTATTTTAAAGAATTTATACATGATCTCTTTCTTATATATTTTTTTTTGAAGGATTTTATGAATTCATAGATAATTCATGTTACCTCCATTATTATTTATTTCAAAATCTCATTCTTTATACCTCTTATGCACATAGTGTACTGATTCCAACCTAGGGTAAAATCTTTAGACACCTTGTCATCATGCCCTAAAATTCTCATCATGAACTTGGTGAGGCCTCCATTATATAAAATTTTATACTCTATAATTTCGTTGGTTTTTTATAAATGAGATGGGTTAAATATTTTCTCTATCTCCACCAATGACCACTTTCACTTTCTTCCTCAAGCTCTAAAATAGGTCACTGTGTTTCAAAATCCTTGTAGAGTCCACTCAAAAATAATGTTGGGAGCTCATATTAATATTGGCATGCTTTGATAAATATAAAAAACCTACCAAGTCCTTGTAATAACTTGTATAATCATTACACATGGTGATATACATATCAAGATTACTCAATTCCATGTCTCTCTTGTGTGACCTAGTCCCTTGTGATAGTATTGATGGTTTTTGAATCACTATTAAGAAATTGGATAATTTTTGGGGTAAATCTATCAGTATCATGCCACACAACATGGTATTGGCATATGAATCATTTATTATCTAACTATAGTCATATAAAATGCAAAAAATGGTAACTTGAGCATGGCTAATGACACCCAACCCATAGGTCCCTCTTGCTTGCTCTCATGACACTCATAGGCTTATTTTCACTAATTCACAATCATTTTTAGCTTTCCAAACTTGACCTTATATGATATATGACCCTCTCTTCATGAAAAATCCATCCCATTAGGTCTTATTTTCTTAGGACAATAGTGCTTAACTAGGATAGGAGCATCAGTGCCACTATTATTCACTTTTGGCACTATTGTCCAAGTTCATTTTTGGCCTTAACAATTTATTTATTCTAGTTATCCATCCTTCTCCTTATCGGCCTAATGTGAGAAAATTAAATACATAACCAATAAATCCCTATAATATCCCATTCAAAGATCATTTGGAAAGGGTTGGCAAATATTATAAAGCAAACAAGAATATAAGTGAAACTACTTAGGCAATCTTCCCTATTCTCTACATACAACCATCCAGTATAATCCTAAGCATACTTAAATATTTGCATTAGTCCCTAGCCATCCTAAATCAGATATAGTCTATTATTTATTACATTCTCATATCATAATTGCACCAAACACTTTCAAAGGGAGAACTACATATGGCTTGATCCTTCTTCATAGTATTGGTATGCAGGCAACATGCCTACACATGGGGTGTGAAGCATGTCCAGTGCATCTTACACACACTAACCCATTTTTACCTAATTGAAAAAGTTTTATTCAAGTAAATTGAAGTTATAAAAATTAAGAAAATCAGATCTATAGGGAGCAATACTGATAATGAAGCTTCAAAAATTTAGAGATAGTGTCACATAGACCTACCGAATAAAACCCAAAAAAATCATATCCTCAAGATAATAGTGCCAGATAAGGAATAAAATGCCAATGATAATATTTTCCACTTTCAATAATCCTATCCAATTAGAAAAAAAATATAAGATCTTATTTATGATAGTGTCTCAGGCGTGCATAGTGAATATCAAACCCTATCTCAGCTAAGCTAAGTTTTATTTTCTCCTTCTTATTACTATTTTTAGAAAATCTCTAATTACAAATAAATTTTATAGATCAATAGCTTATTTATTACATATTATTTAATGATTTATCAATCCTTACCCTTTAACTAAATTAGGAATAAAACCCCAATATTCCCAAAATTGTTAAATCATTTAGTCAACCCGACTTAATTTATGCACAAAAACCCTAGAAACCTAGGGTAAAATTCCAACTAATTTTTCCAATATATTTATAAATTTTTAATTGAATATTTAAATCAAAAATTCATTTCAAATTTTAAAATTTAGTAGTAAATTTTAAAATAATTTTCTTCCAAACCTTAGTTGCACATACTAGGTCCCAATAATTTTTCACCATTTTTTTAAAAAATTTTCTAAGCATATTCAAATCACAAAATGCATTCAAATTTCAAAATTCAAAAGTAATTTCAAAAAGAAATAGTTTTCTCAAAACCCTAGTCACACATACTAGGTCCTACTCAATCAAGCTTCTTCCAATAATTTTCTAAATTTTTAGTTCCATATTTTACTTAGAAATTCACTTTACATTTCAAAATTTCATAGTAAGTTTTTAAATAATCATTTTTTGAAACCCTATCTATATACACTAGGTCCTATTGCTTTTGATATATTGGATTACATCTATAATTATATTTCATAATGGATCTCACTTATTTACAATTTTTTCTCACATTTATTATAAATAACAAAGAGACCATCATTGGTTCTATCATGCACATGAATGATGAAGTTTACCATATGTTAATAAACAGCTTTATTATATGGATTTCATGCTTATTTTTTATAATAAGGAATGATATTACAAAATTCATGGCTAAAAATGCACAAAATTTCAATATTCTTTTTGCATACTCTCTATTATGCATATGGAAAAGATTTTCAAGTTTATCACGCTAAACATGTTAGAAATTTTATGATTCATGTCACAATTTTATATACATTTATACACAAATACATGTTATTTATCCCTTAATTTTTATCCCTCATATGGAAATATTTTCAAATTTATCATGCTAAACATGTTAGAAATTTTATGATTCATGTCACAATTTTCTATACATTCATGCACAAGCACATGTTCTCTATCCCTTGTTTGCTCTTTCTCATGTGGAATATTATTTATAATCATATTTTTATAAAAATTATAACTCCACTTATATGAATTTCATCCCATATACATGGTTTCTACCTAGATATACCTAACTCCTTGGCTGAATGGGTTTTACATAAGCTAACTACCACCTGTCAAGTTTCCATGCCATAGCTTATGCACTAGAAGAAAAAATATTATTTCTCCTCTTCTCCCCCAAGAAGGTGATAGCTACTTTCCCTCTAACTAGGTCCATGATATCACCGCTCCAAAAGGTGAGGCAATATATACTATTGTTCCTAATGCATAAATTCAACGTATATCTTCTTCAAACCATCTTCAACATATGTGCTTACATGTTCAATTGGAAGTAAATAGGGTTTGCACTTGTAAGACTCTAAGGGATCAAATAACTCATATGAACAAGTTAATTTCAAATCTAAAAATGTAGGATCAGCTATTACATGACAAGATCACAATACTAGAAAATAAGATTATAATACAAAAGCCTCAAAGGCATGCTAGTGTCAATCATGTAAATGCACCTTCACCTAGTCAATTAGTTGCAAGCAATGTTACATATAAAAACTAGAAATCAATAAATCTACAACTATTGATTCAAAAATCATTCAAAGATCAAATAAGAGTTCAAGTGAGATATTAAGGGAAATGATTAAATCTAAGTTGATCAAACTACCTCCTCTACATCCAATGAGAATATCCAAATATTATTGTGCATATCATAGAATGCATGAGCCTCACACAAATTCAAGTTTGGCATTAAAAACACATATATAAAAAATAATTACTAATGGGGACCCTACACAAAGTAAATCAGTCAAGCAATCCACAATGACACAAGAACACATTCACAAAGGGTGAAATTCTAAAATAGTAAAAAAGTGGATACCAAAGCATGAATTAGAACAACAAAAAGATTAAAAAGAAAATTAAGAGCAATAAATAGTAACACAAGTATAGGTAAATCATGAAAAAGATGTAAATCTACCTTTCCAAAATGAGGCTCAACTTTCAAAGTAATATGGGTTTGGTCAAAAATACCTACATTAATTTGATTTTCAAGGTTAAGGGTTGGGAAAGCATGCTCAAGGCATCACTAATCCTATTATATCAGTTAATAGTGTTTGTCACTAAGGTTTGGGATTTATTAAACATCCTAAGTCAAATCATTCACAAACATAATTTATCATAGGAAAAGATCTAGATACAACAAAAGTCAACATTAGCATTCCATTGGTTCAAAATATGATAATGACGAGTGGAACAATATAGGTTATTATGATTTCCAAGATACCAACAATGAATTTGAATATTCAAATTCGTATTCAAAACCATTCTTTCATGCTTCATAATCATGTACAATTCTTTTTTTTGATACATGACACCATGATAGGGAGTCTCCTATGAGACTCATTAGTTAGTATCATTTCTTCTTTGTATTACTTGTACATAGGTTATTATTTCTTACTTGTACATAGTTTCTCCATATTTATTATACATAGTCTCCTAATACTTGATTATACATATCTCAAATCTCAAAAATTTGAAAACATTTAAAAATTTCAAAAAATACAAAAACATACACATAACATTCAAAAACATCCAAAATATTTCAATTGTATGCATCATCCATGCTTTACATTTATACTACTATGATAGACTTACATTTACTATTCTATGCTTATTATTTGTCAATTTATTTACATTACCATGCTTCACTTGATCCTATTTTGAGTGTGTGAAATGACATATAGCTCTTTGATTACTTCACTCTACCCATTGAGGGGGAATCCTACTTCTACATCAAGACACACATCAATATACATACCCACTGGGGGTATCTTCTATGTGATTACACCATCCAAGATATGTCATTCCTACATCACACCCTCTCATTATCATGTTGATGTACATTACTTACTTGCTTACATATATTAATTTATCAAAAATCACTAGTATATAACACTTATGTATTTCTTAGCATATACCTAGTCCTGTACTCACATGTCTTGCATACTTTCCCTCTTGATTTGATTAGTTAGATGTGATTATACTTCCAATTCCTTACATGATTTCTTTTCTTTCTTATCTTAGCTAGACTATTTGCATTTCTCAATTTTGTTTGTCTCCTATATGTGCCTTAAGACATTTTCCAATGTTCTTTGCTTTTATTCATGTGTTTTCCTTAGGATATTTTTCAATGTCCTTTTCCTATACTCATCTATGTGATTTTGGATTCCATGCCAACTTGCATATTTCAACTATATGTTTATGTGATATTTTAACATGCCTTATGTGCTTGATTTTGAGTTTGAGTGACATGTGTCCATATCCCTTATTTACTTGGCCCCTTGGCCACTATTTTACACTTATTGCCTTGTATGTTTGTTTCTTGTCTCCTTCTTGATTGTTTACAATGCCATGATCCATATCATGCATTATTCATTTTTTATTGGATGCCATGATGGACATCATGCTCCATCCCTCCAACTAACAACTAACTAAAATTTAAATTATAGTTTAGTACATTATACATGCTATTACATTGTTATATCTATCTAGGCATACCTCTATTGATCTAACAATCTCTCACTATAACCCATGCTATATCATAAGATATCTTATTGATTATCATTGATATATCATGTATCCTTGAAGCATAACACACTTGAAAGGATCTTTATTCTTAAGGCAGTCATTGTAAGGTCTCCATTCCTACCCTCAAAAGAGGGGGTAAAAAATAGGGGTTTTGTCATAGATATCAAATCTCTTATCAACAAAAAAATTCTAGTTTTAACACACTCAACACAATAATCAAACATTAAAACTATTAGAATAGACCAAAAAAATAGTCAAGAATCTAGAATAGTCATCAGATTTGGCCTAGGATAAAAGTGTAGAGACTTGACTATAGCACCAATAGTGCTACTATCCATTTCTATCACTCTTTTCCAAACAAAAAAAAACTATATTTTATAGAAATAGACAAAAAGGTAAGTTCAGTTATAGTTTTGTCAGCTACAATTCAGACCAAACTCAGTAGTTTCAATACAATTTTACTCAGAGAATCCAAATATAAGGGGCATCATGCATGGCATGATAAATCTTATTTCTATTTTTAGATAGGGTAGTTGGTACAAATTATATATTAGAATACATGTTTAAAACACTAGTGATTGGGGGAAATATGTATGGCACATTTTTTTCCTTCTTTCCTAGTTCATCATTGTCTAGACATTCTCAATAGTTATGTACCTTACTCCATATATAGGTGTTTGGCATCATTTTTGGTTTGGATCTCATAAAATCCTAACTTTTGAGTTCTCAATTTCCCAAGTGGCTTCCACATAATCTAGATTCTTAATTTTGGAGTGTCTTTCATACAAGCCTAATCTCCATCTTTTAGAATGGCCAAGAGTGGCATAGTTTTTAGCATACATTCAACTATCGATGTCAACATTATCAGATCATAATATGTTCATGGGATTCAAGAACCATCTCATATGACACACATTCCATACTCGTATGATTTTACAACTTCACTTACTGGGGTAATTATGGATCCAAAGGTTTAGTTAGCCTTTGTATTCTTGAGCCATCTATTCAGAGGGATTAGACACATAGTCCAAACATAGATCAACACACACATGACCATCCTACTTCACTTGGTAAGTGATGATGGAGCCAAAGGACTAGAATTTGCATTCTTGAGCCAATTTTCAAGGAATTGAGCACTCAAATCCATTCATGATACTATTCTTGGTATAACACACATCTAGCATTACTCAACTTCACAATAGGTTTTATATCAGTCTATGTACCTAGTGAGGTGTATTAATTCCTTTCTCTTCCTCTCTTTTATCTAGATTTATACATTCTTATTTTAGATATAGTGTATCTAGTAAGAACTAATATACTCTTTGTTATCTCTTGTAGATTTACACTTCATAGCGTGCTCTCTCTATACACACCCAACATCACACAGCTTCATGAGATTCACCCTTGAAGGTAAGTTTAGGTATGATTTCTATTTTAAATTTAATCCTAGTATTTCATTTTGATACATCACTATAATAAAGAGGGCAAATGTAGTCATATAAAATGTAAAAAATGGTAACTTGAACATGACAAATGACACCCAACACATATGTCCCTCTTACTTTCTCTCATGACTCTCATAGGCTTGTTTTCATTAATTCCTAGTCATCCGTAGCCTTCCATACTTGACTCTAGATGATATAAGACACTCTCTTCATGACCAATCCATCACCAAAGTCTTGTTTTCTTAGGACAATAGAACCCAATTAGGATAGGAGTGTTAGTATCACTATTGTCCACTTTCAACACTATTATCCAAACTCATTTTTGGACTCAATAGTCAATTCATTTTGGTTCCCCATCCTTTTCCTCATCAACCTAACATGAAAAAATTTAATCCATGACCAATAGATCCCTATAAAATCTAATTAAAAGATCATTTGGAAAGGGTTGGAAAATATTATCAAGAAAGCAAGAATATAAGTGAAACCACTCACGTATCTTCCTTATTGTCTGCATACAACCATTTAGTATAATCTTAAGCACACCTAAATCTCCACATAAATCCCTAGACATCCTCAAGAACATATAGTCTATCATTTATTTCATTATAATATCATAATTACACCAAGTAATTTTAAAGGGAGAAATACATATGGATTGATCCCTCTTTAGAGTATTGGTATGTAGGCAGCATGCCCATACACAAGGTGTGAAGCACATCTAGTGCATCTTACACACACTAACCCATTTCCCCCTATTTTTCAAATTTTGTTTTAATTACATTTAAGGCATAAAAATTAATAAAATCATCTCTATAAGGAGTACTACTTATATCGAGGCTTCACAAATTTAGAGATAGTGTCACACAAGCCTACCAAACAAAACCTAGAAAGTTCAGATCCTCAAGAGAATAATGCCAAATAAGGACTACAGTGTTGGTTCCACTCCTTTCCACTTTCAACACTCCTATCTAATCATAAAATGAAATCCAAAATATTGTTTGAGATAGTGTCCCAAGCCTACACAGTGAATATCAAACCTTGTCTCAGTTGGATTAACATAGTTTAAGATAAGTCTTATTTTCTCCTTCTTATTACTATTTTTATAAAATATCTAAATAAAAATAAATTTCATAAATTAGTAGCTTATTTATTACATGTTATTTAGTGATTTATCAATCCAAAATTTTTAACTAAATTAGTAATAAAACCCCAATATTCCTAAAATTGTTAAATTACTAACCCATCTACAACTGAGTTACCCTCCCTATAGATATGAATAATTGTGACTTCATTAAAGTGATTTGGGAGACATTTTGAATCCTATATCACTTAATGATGTAGGATGGGTTCACTTTTCTTGAGAGGGTATTTACTATATTGAGGTATTTTTCTTCTATCACAATCTTATTGATATTTGACTTCACAACCAACTAAATTCCCCAAAGAGATAATTTATCCTTAGCCATATGGTTGGTCTAGAACCTCATTAGTCTTGCATATGCAACCACAACTTCCCCTTTGGAGTTTATAATAACAAAACCTCCCCTTTCATTTCTAGGGTTAACCTTTGATACCCCATTTAAGTTCAACTTCATCTAACCTCTTAGTGATTTAGTCCTTTTGGTTTGTCTCCTATTAGATTTCATCCCCATGTTTATAACCTTAGGTTTGATGTTCCATCTTAAAAAGACATAGAGGAACTATTTTGAAATAATGAATTTATCTTTGTTGATAAATCCTTCTGATTTTTTATTATTATAACACACAATCTATAGAAGGAAGTCTTGAGGTTACACCTTTTGTTCTCAAAGATGCAGTCATTTTTAGTTTTCCACATTTCTAAAAATAAGTGGGGGAGAGCCAAGTTCCACAAGAAATTTGGGGAAAGTAGTTTCCAAGCTAAGTTCTATTACATGATGAGACCCAAGTTGGAGTTGAGTTTGACTTATGTCATGTTGAATTTTTCAATAAGTTCCAAGATTTTAGAACCAAAGGGGAAATTATAAAAGAGGTGGTAGGTTGAATACTCATTGAAATTACAAAGGGTAAACCTATTTGGGATATACATACCTCAGTTAATAAGATTATCATTAGGCAAAATTTTGTCTTGAGTAGAAAGCTAAAATAAAATGTTAACCTTGGGGGTGAGTTTTTTAATACAGAGCTCTCTCTAGTAGTCCTAGTCATCCTCCAAGTCTAACTCTACAAGATAACTATATTTCATAGAGTCATCACCATTGTCATTTACTAGCCAAAAGAGGGATTATTATTTAGGTAAAATAGATATATGTATTTATTGAAATTTGGTGTTTAAAATTTGAATCTCTTAATGAACTTCCTTATTTACTAACTCTAGGTAAAAAGTTTTCCAGTTTATGATGCCTTCAACACTTGACCAATAGCCTTTGACCTTTACACCCACATAATATTTTAGGATTGTGATGAGATCATTCCATGGAGATGTTGAGGCTATAGGGGATTAAAATATCTAGGGATAATACTAGAACTTAAATTTATCATCATTCCCTACCTACCATCTACTTCTTTTCTACAAAAGACTCTTATAGATCAAGATGGATCTACATAAAGTAGAGCCATCATTTCATCCTTCCTCCTAGAGAAAATTGTCTTCATCTCTACCTTTGAGATAATTATATTTAATGATAAATGTCTAATGGTTTTCCTCCTTAATTAATTTTCATATAAGTTTGGTGATGAAGGATTGGTTCATTCTCTTAAACTACCTGAGATTAAGGCCCCCATTGGCCTTATGAAGGCAAGATTTATCCTAGGGAATAAAAGGGAATATAAATCTATCTTATGATCATTTTGAGAGGACATTATGCTAGATTTACTCCACTCTTTTCAAATTTTTTATAGAGATACAAAACAAAGACACAAAAACACAAGGATACTTTGGATATAACTTTCTATTAGTTGAAGTTTCCTATCCTAGGATAGTAAGTGGCCTTTCTACCTTGCCAATTTCTTCTAGATTTTATCCACTAGAGGTTTCTAGAGGTTATAATGCATCCTTCCATTAAATAATGACAAACATAGATAGGTGAAAGGAAGGTTTATGATTTGATAGCCAAAGATTATTGATAGTTTCCTCTAGAGGCCAACTAGGGTATTCAAGAATAACATGGAACTTTTATCATATTTTTTAAATTGACTTGAAACTAGCTCATATTCTATGAGGATTTGCTTGAGAGAATTGGCTTTATTGACCACCAATTTTCCCAATAAGAACTTATCATCAATAAAATATTCATGATTTCATGGAAAATTTAACACCTTTGATAATCACTAATGATCTAGAAAATTGTATACTTATACCATAAGTCTTGGATGCCATGATGAAAAGATAAGGAGATAGAGGACCCATTGACTTATCCCTCTACTAGTTGAAAATAATCTTTTTTGGTCTCCATTGATCATAATGGAAAACATTGGAGTAGTAATGTTGCTATAGATAAGTCTTATAAAATCAATATCAAAGCCAAATATTTTGAACACCTTGTCTAAGAAAATCCATGAAGCCATGTTATAAGCTTTATTCATATCCATTTTTAGGAACATACTTTATCTAGTAGAATTTGAGACTGAGTGTAAAGATTAATGGGCAATAATAATCCTATCTATCATTTGCCTTCTAAAAATGAAGGATCCTTATTAATTACTAATGATATTATCTAGGAAGGGTTATATTTATCTAACAAGGGTTTTGGAATAGATCTTGTAAGTATTAGAACATAGGCTGATTGGCCTGAAGTCCTTCAGCTAGTTTGCTTTGGGTTTCTTAGGGATGAGAAAAAGAAACATGTTATTCAATTTATTTAAAATAATTCATGCTCTAAATAATTCACATAAATAATCCTATGCTTTAGCATGGATGATATCCAAAAATTATTGGAATAAGAATGGAGGGAATCCATCTGGCCCAATAGTCTTGTTTCCTTCCATGGAAAAAAATGTCACTTTAACCTCTTCCAAGGAAGGGGGATTGAGAAGTTCAGAGTTATCTGATTGTGATATGGTCCTAGGGAGATTTTGTAATAACTATTATTATAGTTTTTCAATTTCACACTAATACATTTTATTAGGTTATTAAAATAGAGGATGATCTACTCATTTAGATCACCTTCAACTATACATTTCCTACCATCTTCAAAAAATAAATCGAATATTATATTTGTGTTCCTATTTCTAGAGGCTTCTTGATTAAAAAAATTGGCATTCCTATCACCTTCCTTTAACCAAAGGTATCTAGATTTTTATTTACAAAATGCTTCTTATTTGGCTTCAAGGTTAAAATAATACTGAGGAGTTATTTTTCTAAATTGGCCAAGTGCTCATTAGATCCGTTAGTAGAAATATGCTCTTCTAGTTTCTACAAATCCTCGTCCAAGGATTTATTTTGGTTGAAACTATATCCAAATATCTCTTTGTTTCAAAAATTAATCTTAATTTTTATGTTGTTGAATTTATTTTATAGGATAAACATGTCAAATTCAGAGAATGGTTCCTTCCACCATTCCTTAATGGACTTGTGTAAATTAGGGTGGTGTGTCCACATTTGCTTGAATCTCAAAGGTTGGTTCTTGGGTTTGGAAATATTGTGCCCATTAAAGATAATGAGATTGTGATATAACCCTATAAATTGTACATAAGTTAAGGAAACATTATAATGGATGTCCCAGTTGAGAGAGACTAGAATTTTGTTGAGTCTTACCCAGATTAATTACTCCTTGAGTCTTTTATTTGACCATGTGAAAGGGTTGCCTTTGAGATTTACAACAACAAGGCCCAATTTCATAATGAAATAATTTAAATTAGACATGATATAAATGAAATATTTTAGGTCATCCTTATTTTCTATTAGAGTTAGAGGGGAATTGAAATCTCTAGCAATTGACCATTTCCAACTTCTGCTAAACCTCATGAAAGTTAACAAGTCCTCCTAGATTTTCTTCTTACCTAGTATAGAATTTGGGACATAAATATTAGATAGGATCCATCCCTCATTATTAATTTTTTTTTATTAAATAGTTAAATGATATGATTGTTGTTTCAAACCATGGCCTCCCCTTCTATGATTTGAGAGTTTCACAAAATGGACAAACCACCCAAGGCCCCATTAGAACTAGAACTAATGCAACTAATTTTTTCCATATCTTATCACTACTATGGTTAAGAGAATATTAATAAATTTTAATTTCTTGAATCAAAAATATAATGGGGTCATTATTTTTCCTCAAAATCCTTATTATTCTCTATTTTTTGGGGTTATTGAACCACTCACATTCTACAAGATAAATTTCATTTCTTTACTCTAGTTAAATGATTATTAAGTGTTTTTTGACTACCCTTAGCTATCTCATTTATTGTTTCCTTATTCCTAATTGACTGATTTGGTTTTATTCCTATATATTTTGGTGTTTCTCCAACAGATGTATTATTTATACCTTTTCTAGTTCTAACCAATGTTCACATCCCCTCTTCTATTATTTGGTCTTGATTTGAAGTTTTTGAAGAGGAACATTGTCCATTTTCTTTGACTTTAGTTTCTAATGAATCTATTGGGATTGGAGATATGTGACACACCTTTAGTGAGACAAAATTACTAGTACCCTCTCCTTGATCAACCCCTAGGGGAGGGATTCTAAATACATGTCTTTTAACACTATGGGTTTCCTTCTCTTCTCATTTTTTGGGACTAATCTAGGCTGAGATGGGACCTTGTAGGTTTATCATAGCCAAAAAAT
Source organism: Torreya grandis (assembly GCA_037957365.1). Lineage (NCBI taxonomy): Eukaryota > Viridiplantae > Streptophyta > Pinopsida > Cupressales > Taxaceae > Torreya > Torreya grandis. Next base: position 1,175,685 of record JARHVA010003687.1, read on the forward strand.
CTTCAATACTTGGAAATTACAGACACCTTGGTGGAATTTTGATGGATTGAGATATTTTTTACCACATAAATGCAATGTTCCTTTCTTTCTTATTTAATATTTAGGCTAAGTAAATTCATACATGGATTAACTAAGTTTGCATCTACATCTTAAGTCTTTAGCATTTGTTCCTTAAGGGAGGTATAAATCTCCTCCATACTATGTTTGAAACCTAGAGTCAAGAGACTATGGTAGGGAGGTAGGTTCCTAAAGCCTCAAAATCTAAGGTCACTTTGTGAGTCCCTGGTTGGGAACCCTCTAGCTTATTCAATGAGGCTACTTTTTTCACTAGGGGAGTAGGGGAAGGTTTCTTGTCCCATACAAGTTTCACAACCTAGGATGGTTGGTTAATTTTAGGGTAGTATTTTTATGAATCACTAATAATGTTACACATTTTACAAATAATCACAACACTTTCACACTTAATAGGCTGAGTCCACTCCCCATATTTGGATTTAACCTTGATGGAGTGTAAGAGGGGTTTATCCTTCAGGATGAAAGTGTTGAATCTTGTTACTACCATCTTTCTTCTATATTTCATGACTAGATCAATAAATATGGGTTGGCCCAAGGCTTTTTCTAATCCCATTATCACCTATGGCTCTCAATATTCTATGGGTAACTCTAGAAGCTATACCCACATGGGAATATCTTCTAATAATAAACTACTTAGATTGGTTCCTAATTTCCATCTCATGATGCTAAGGTTAGATTTAACCATGAACCTTAGTCCTTCTAACAGGACCCTAAAATAGTATTCTTGGTTAGTAAAGTTTATTAGGAATAATTTTTTGGTGAAAAAAACTAACTTTAGGTGACCCTTTGGTTTCCATCATCAGTTCACCCATTTTATAAAGGAGTCAATGTTTGGTCTAAAGTTGTTAACTCTAGCCAAGATGGAGTTAGCTATCTTTGCAATTGCCTTTTCTATAATAGTTTTATAAAGGTTGGTACATGCCTCATTATTCTCCATGGAGGCATCTAACTATAATTTTGATGAGTCCTATCCCAAAAGCCTTTTTCCTAGATTATGATCTATCGTAGAAAAAGGGGATTTTAGGATGGAATAACTAGGGGTTGATTCACCTCTAGGTGGGTCCCTTGAGTTTATAAATTCATTAAAATTTATGGATTTCATGCCTTCCAATCCTTATTGGCTTTGTTTGTGGTTACATATTAAAGAGACATAATTATACATATTTATAATTTTGGATTTGCATTTAAGTAAAAAAAAATGTAGGAATGCTATTATTGAAGTTAAGTTTGTTATTGAGACGTGAAACATATTTTTAATTATAAAAAAAATTATTACTTAGTATTATAATTTTTTTAATAAATGCACTCCATTTATAATATTTTAAACATATTTTTGTGTGACCAAATGGATATGAATTATTGGTAGATTTGAGAAGCTTATCATTTATGTGTTTGGTCTAATTTATTAGTAAGTTATAGATTATTTTAATCTGTATACAAATAATATTTTTAAAACTTCTTAATTTACTGATGTTTTTTCTCTTATATGAAATTGTTGGGTTTCAATCTCCTTGATGCATGTATTAAAGGGTGAACCTAGAAAGGAGTGGGTAGACCATTAGTGCTATGCACGATTATTGGTAACTCTATCATACCTAAACCTATTATAAATTACACTTATCTAAATCCATATGAAAATAAACCCCATTTATCTAACCCCCTAAGAAAATCCCCTTTAAAATAGTTTCTATCTAAGAAAACACCCATTTTACTATTAATTTATCTTGGTTGACCCTATTATGAAAGTTATGGCAGATGTTATAAAACTAAGTCAGCATGGTCGACCTAGTTTAAGGCATAATGACAACCTTTTCTAAACAAGGTCATGTGGGATAAATTTATCGACTAAAATTTTGGAAGAGTTAGGAGTTATCCATTGCTATAAATATGACTTTATTTTCTATACAATGGTGAGAAAAATTATTTTTCACATTATTACAGATTGTAATTATGTTACATCTACATTTGAAGGAGCCAGTTCTTAGGGTTGCCTTAGAGGGAAGATAACTTGACTTGTGGGATGTTTTGGATGCAAGTATGAGTCTTTTAGCATAGATATGTTTATATAGTGTGATCCCTACATATCCAAAAATATATATTTCAAAACACCATTAGCTAAGGGGGATATTGAGACTCAAAAAATTTGATCAAAGGTAAGTATCTCTAACTTTTAATATTCATTTGATAAATATATATTACACAAAATAATATGTTTTGAAAGTATAAATCCTTGCTTATATTACCTCTATACTTAAACTTAGTACAACTATAGGTATTTTTTGATTTTCACATTCTAATTTAGGTGATCTAGGTCCTCATTTTCCTACCATGATCCCTTGATTGTTTTGTTTATTCCTAAACACCCCCGTTTATGTTATAAACTTTGATAACCCTATATTAGTTTTATTTCATGTACTTAGACTTAACTAAGTTTATTACATAGTACTATTTTCCTAAAGGATTTGTAACCCTCTCTTTTAGTGTTATGCAATATTTCCTCCCTTAGTTAGGTTTAATGTATCCAATTTGGTTATACTCATAGTATACAAAATATTACAATAAATGTTAATTGATTACCTTTTCCAAGATTTGATTTACTAAGTAGGATAAGTTTTAGATCTATATTAATCTATTTCATACATTATGTACAACTTGAGGTGAATCTAACTCTTGATTTTCAATTTTTTCATTTATAGTTAATTAGGTCATGATAGTCAACCTAGCCTTATTATTTATTTACAAATTCTAGATATACAATCAACACAACTCTACTAGTCAACCTAATTTTATTATATATATATATATATATATATATATATATATATATATATATATATATATATATATATATATATATATATATATATATATATATATATATATATATATATATATATATATATATATATATATATATATACATATATACATATAGGTTTTCATCCATAGTCAACTAGGTCATGTTGGTCAACCCAATTTTGTGATCTATTTATAGCTTTTCAGTCATAGTCAACAAGGTCATGCTAATCGACCTTGTTTATTTTCTAAAATTTTTAGATTTCATACTCAACAAACTAAGCCAACCTAGTCAACCTTGTTCAGGTTCTTTATAACTAGATTAGTAGTTCAATTTTATCAAAATTTGAAGTTTATTATTCCTATTTTCAATAAAATTACTCAGTCATTTAGATTTACATGTTATTATTTCTAGTTTTTTAATTTTGTTAAAAGTGTATCACATAGTCAACTAAGTTTACCTAGATGACCTTGTTTATTTTGGCCTATTTTTACAACAGACTGTGTCGACCAATGTTGACTTTGTTGTGTTCTATTTTCTTAACTAGATTAACATGGATGACCTTATTTTATGTGTCTCATTTTCAACATAATCAAGATAATTCACTTTCTCTTTATAGTAATTAATCTCAATTTTACTTTGAAAAGAGTTGTCTACCTATTTATTTTCTTTCATAAATTACAAATTGGTTTTTGCCACTTTATTTTTGTATTTTTTTCACTTTGTTTTCATTTCTTTTGAAATTTTGTACAAATAGTTTTAAAATTACTTAGTTATTTCATGAAGGGTTACATGATACTCTATTTATGGTCCTTGTCTATCATTTATAGATATCATGGAATGAGGGGCTTAACCTAATACTCATAGCCATAGTATATAAACAAATAAAGTATTTAGTTTCCACATACCTCATGGTATTTAGAAATGCCTAGGATTCATATTTGTATTGAATATTAAAAATCCAATCATATATTTGATCTTATGGTGCATCAACTAGTGGTTAGTGCTGAGAAGTTACTTCTAACTTACCCTTGAAACTGAGTTTAATTGGCTATGGGATATGTCTAATACTCCATAGATATTTCTCTAAAATATTGGGGCATCACTATCCAATAGACAATCAAGTATATTTTGCAGCTTAAAAATCAATCAAATAATTTTAGTATATCTCCTCAATATTCTCTTCAAATATCTAGTTAAATAGTTAATTTTACACTTTTATTTTTATGCATTGCTTACTTATCTCTTTTGTATTATAGACTATGTTTACCAGTGTTGACATAGTTATATGTTGTGTGACTTAACTAGATTAACTATCATCAATCTAGTTGACTTTGATTAACTAGACTAAGTTTACTATGATCCATGCTTAGTTCTAGCATAGCTGAGCTTACTCTTAATTAACTCTACTATGTAGGGTATGCACCTCTCACCCAATATTACACAATCCTTGATCTAAGTTTTCTCAAATTCATATGCATAAGCACCACATAATATTTTAGACTTATATACACTAACCCCTATGTAATCCACATTATGCACTCATTAATGTGCACTACCCAACTCATAATCTTACACACTACATAAGTACTACTCTAAGATCACTAAATTATACACCCCTCATGCCTATAGTATAATACACCTAATATTTATATGTCATAGCTCTTAGACCCATGCACTGTACAAGTTTTGTGCTAGCTCACCAACTTCTATGGACTCTAGATCTTGAAACCCTGCACACACCATAGTTTCATATGATTTAATAACTTCTTGGACTCCACATCATATCCACATGTTTCCTTACCTCAGCCATGTGCTCCAAGGGGTTAACCAACCATCATCTAGCCTAAAAGATGAACTGATGTAACTATATTCTTGGTAATTGACAATAATTATAACCACTCTTGAATTCTATTAGTATAAGTATGTAATATACACATCTAGCCTAAGGTTGATATTCGATAAAATCATAAAATAGATAGCATGTTCTACATATATACTCTATAAAAGATGAACTATAACACATTGTACAAATTTTCCCTATTCTTTGTTAATGAATATAAGTTGTATTACCTGCAAGTAAGACTTTCACTCCATTGAATGTGTTTAGTTATTTATTTTTGAATTAGATTTGCCCATTCACTTTGTATAGCCAAAACTTGGTTATCCCCCACACACTTGGTCTTAGGTCCCATGTATGGATAATTGGTATTAGAGATGAAGAGCTTTATTCCTTTTTATGCCTATAAACATGCAATCACAACTTGAAAAGTAAGGTTTGTCAATCGATTGTACTTTAAAATATATAAAAGAATGTCTTGGAAAAAGTAAGATGGATGATGCCTAGAAGTAACCTAATGTTTCACTCCAGGTATTAAATCTCATTTCCAACACATTAGAGGCATAATACACCAAATGTTTTGGCTTCTTTCATGAATTGATGGTGTAACTCAATCTGATGCCTTCTATCACACCTCTATAATTATCTCAACAATAGTTTTAGAAAAAAACCTCATCAAATTTTCAAGTCAATCTTGACATCCCTATAATTAAATGTAAGATTGATGCCAAAAAATTGTATGCCTAGATTCAATAACTCAAGGAATACTTCTCAATCAATTCTTTCATGAATGATAGGAAGATCACCTTCATAGTACTGAAGATGTCCATACTGATTGTTCACGAGTGGGAGAGCTTCAATGCATAATGCACACAAGAGTGTGTTCTAATTAAATATTGGAAGACTTTTATCAATGTGTTTAACATGGAATAATACCCTATGCACCACTTTAAATATGAATACATCTAGTTCTAATAACTATGCTTGTGCAAAGATCAATTCATGGAAGACTACACCAACATTTTTCATGACTACTCTATGCACCTGCATGAGAACTTGAACAAACAAAATAAGGTGTTGAAGTACACCAATAACCTCTCACCTTATATCCACATAAATATGGAGTTATTAAATTTTGAAACTTTAGGGTAAGTATATTTCAATCCTATAAATATCAAAGCCAAGGAAAATATGAATTAGCATGTCACCTATTCATATAATATAACACGTAAGGCCCAACCTTAGAATAAATCCACAACATAGCCTTATATGCAAAAGTAATAACACACTTCTCTCAAAGGAGATAAATACCAAAATATTGATCAACCCTAAAAGGCTCTAGTGCTTTATACTTTAGACAAAGGCAAGAAGAATAAGTCTAGTGATAAATGGTTCCATTATCATCACTCATAAACTCATGATAATTTTAAATGTCATGTGTAATAATCCATACTCACATAATCTACATTGGGACCCACACTAATGGATGTCACTGATCTAGATGCCTCTTGTCTAAGTACTAACACCACTATGATCAACATCTCTGATGAGTATAAATGTCTCTTCCACACCAAGTTATGGGTGAAAAGTTAGCCTCTTCATGTCATCATTAATAGTGGTAGCCAAAACGAAAAAAATCACATAATCTACAATTCAATGCCTTGGTATTACCATTACTACACATCCAAATCCATACTCTTTAGGGTGTCTTCAATAACAGAAAGATATATAGGTCTAGAAACAATGCACTTTTTAGTAAAAATTCAAGCCTATGGAGGAGAATGTCACTTATGACATTGTACCTATGGAGGTCTATGACATCCTAATGGAGAGACTGTACTTATATGAGTATGAAGCTAAATATCAATCCAAGCCATAATATTAGACTATTTAGGTGCAAGATCGCTTAAAATGTTTTTAGTTAATGCCCATGACCAAAGTGACCTTAGTCTCTACCAAGCAATGTTTCAAGTTAAGCCCACATATGTCTAAGTTTGTGTTACTCATATCCACCCAAATACACCTATATAGTTAAAACCAAATCATACCCTAGCAACAAGAAACACTCACACATTATCACAATAATAATAACTCAATAAGTTACTATAGTAGAGTAGGAAACTATTCAAAAAACTTGAAGGCCTTCAAAGACACTATATAATAAAGCACACCATTAATTTTGTTCATGGATATCCTATTTTGAATATCCCCATCCATAATAGATTATTTTGGGAGAATGATGAAGTTAGGCACTAGATTCAAGAGCTTCTTGATAAGGGAAAGATAAAGCCTAGCTCTTTACCTTACAAGAGTTCGATAGTCCTCACACCCAAGAATGATGGGTCTTAGAAACTTTGCATAGAATATTTCACACTCAAAAAAATTAAGGTGAAGAATTAATATCAACTACCATGAATTGATGACCTTTTAAACCATCTCTAAGGCACATCATATTTCACCAAGATTGACTTAAAGTTGGGATACCATCATGTTCTAGTTCATCCTAAAGATGTTTGAAAGAAAAAATTCAAGACTCAAGAAGGATTGAATGAATGGTTAGTCATGACTTTTAGCCTCACCAAGGTGATAACCACCTTTATAAACTTGATCTATGATCTACTTAGGTATTTACTTAAATCCTTTATCATCATCTACTAGGATGACATTCTTGTATTCAATAAGATTTTGTAGTATCATATGAATTACATCTCATGAATCTTAGACACTTTATCGCAACAAAATTTCCAAACCAAAATAGTGAAGCATACATTTGGCATGGTGAATATCTAATATCTGAGCTACATCAATGATCACACCAGCATCAAAGTAGATCTAGAGAAGATCAAAGTGATTTAAGATTGACCTACTCCATGAAATCTCACAAAATTGAGGAGTTTTCTTGGACTTGATAATTTTATCCATAAGTCATCCTTGGTTTCTTGTACATCTCTTGGAATCTTAGCCAACTCACATATGTCAAAGCCAAGTTTAACTAGACACATGCACAAAAACATGATTTTGAGGGTCTCAAGCACTGTCTCTACATAATGTTTAATCTTTTAATACTTGACATTGCATTAACCTTAGAAATTCACATTGATGTGTTTAACTATGCATTCAATGTGGTCATCATGAAACATGGACATTTGGTTACATCCCACTTTGAGATATTTAGTTACATGGTGAAAAGGTACTCCACATATGATAAATAACTATATCTTATTGTGAAACTAATTAATTAATGGAAATACTACACTATATAGAAGTAGACAATTATTCATTCAAACCATAAACCACTTCAGTTCATGTAGTCATAGAACAAGTTAGAAAATACATTCCATATGAAATGGATGACTTACCTATAATAGTTCCATTTTGTGATCAAGCACAAGAAAGGGAAATACAACAAGGCCATATATTACATTATTTGATTACTGGTTCATGAATTCATCATAGTTTTAGACATGAAAATCTATAATTTACAAGACTAGGTTCCTCTCTACTTAGTTGATTAGGGATTTGCAACAACATACACCATTATAGCATAAGGTACACAAGTTTAATATTTCTATTTATTTAACCAACTTTTCTTCAAGCTCAAACATCTCTATGTTACCTCTGGTGCACCTCACTAATGACTCATTTAGGAGGTGCATTATGCCAAGACCTTAGGACGCTTTAGCATGACAAAGATTCTATCCATATTATAGTCTCTATTCTATTTGTCGTACATGTGCATAGATGTGGAATTCCACATCAAGTATTGCATTCCTTATTAATCACCAAGCCCATAAATAGGAAGTTGGAACTTTACACACCTCTAGTAGTTCCATCTAGACCATGGGAATATATTAGCATGGATTTCCTAAAATGAGATGACAACATGAGGATGTGTTAATTATAGTAGATTAGTTTTCCAATATGGCCATCATGGTCACATATATAAAAAACATTGACACAATTGGCATTACATAAGCATTTTTCAACCATGTTTGGGTTCATTTTAGGTTACCAACATAGATAATCTCTAACTATGATCCATGATTTATGAGTTATTTTTGGCAAGCATTGTGGGAATTGATGGGTATGTAGTTAGACTAGTTGATGGATTTTCATCCTTAGACAGATAGACAAACTAAAGTGTTCAATCACACACTTATTCATCTTCTATGAATATGAAACTATGTATATGTTTGAACTTGGGATGTAAATATAATTTACATTCAACATGCCTATATAGGTCTCTTCATAACTCTATTGCCATAGTCCATTTTAGACATGTGTTGGGTTTTAACCTTTGACACCTTTAGACATCTCTTATCATACATCATCAAGTAATAAGTTATGTACACAAAAATAGGAAATAAATAAAGTTGATAGGTTTTTATGACACACCTAGTTTATTCACCAGTAGGTTCATGAAATTATCTCTTACACTAAAGCTAAGTATATGGAGTTCCATGATGTACATCACACACCTCATGCATTTTGAGTTGGTGATAAAGTCTAGTTGTAACTTTAGAAGGAGTGCTTCAAAGGTATACACTAAAATATCAAGACTCTAAATTATGGTACATACACCCTTTTATGTATAGCTAGTTAGAATTCCTTTTATCTTGATATGCCTTAGTACTTTGGCATACACCCAGTCTTGAACATGGAACTTCTCTAGATTTACACTCTACCACTTTTTGAGCCAGTAGTAATGCAATACCTTCTAATTTGGATCCTGAACACTTGCATCCTATAATAGAAGACATGATAATTAAATTTGTAAATACACACACCCACCATGGCACAAATTCAATATTTTGATTGGTCAAGGTTGGACAATGTATTGATCAAGTTAAGTGGTTCACTTCACAAAATAAGTATAGTTTTTGCAACTGTGCATCGATGTAATGGATAACATTTCTCTTCAATAAAGGGTGAATGATCTATGTTTATTTATCATGCAATCAAAATTATCTTTTACTCTAATGTGTAAGTCATAAGCCTCTTACCCAATATTATTTACTCCTTTCTTGAAGTTTTTTCAATGTTATACACACAAGTCCTATACTATATCATAGAATTTTGTGCACTGACCCCTGCATACTCTAAAACATGCACTCATTAATGCACACTCCCTAGATAATATTCTCATGTGACACATAATCCCTATACTAAGCTCATCAAATTCTATACCCATTATGCCTATAATATAGTTCACTTAGAATTTTCACACTATAACTCATAGGCCTATGCACCACACAAGTTCTGTGCTAGATTTATAACTTCTACGCACTATATAACTTTTAGCCTCACATGCCCCATAATTTTTTATGCCTCACTAACTTATTGGACTCCATAATAGATCCACATGTCACCTTACCTTAGCCATGTTATACAAGGGGTTCACCAACTATAATCTAACTTAGAAAATTAACTGACATAATTGTCTTCTTAGTAATTAATGGTGGTTATAACCACTCTTGTATTCTTTTTGTATAAGTATGTAACATACACATACTACTTAAGGTCAATGCTACACATATTTATAACACATATAACATGATCCACATATCTAATATATAAAACGTGTACTGTATCATATTGTACTAGTTTTCCCTATTCTTTATTAATGAATAAAAGTTGCATTTCCTACAAGTAAAATTTTCACTCCATTTAATGTGTTTAGTTGTTTCTTTTGGAATTAGCTTGTCCCATTCACTTTGCATAATGAAAACTTAGTTATCTACCACATGATTGGTCCTAGGCCCTGTGGTGCAGATAATAATAAGCTCAACTCAATATTTTATATTCTACTTATTTTCCTTTGTTTTTTGATGACATCATCTAATTTATAGTCAATTTTTTTATTTTCTATCCAACTAGGTCAAACAACTCAATCTAGTATGTTTATAGACTATTATTTTTACCTATTTACCCAACTAAGTCAACCGACTAGACCCTATAACTTTCTATACCTATATTTTTCCATGTCTACCCAACTAGGTTGACTAACTTGACCCATTAGGGTTTTAAACTATTTTTTCACATGTCTATCTAACTAGGTTGACTACCTTGACCCAATAGGTTTCTAGATTGATATATTTACCTATCTATCCAAATAAGTCATCCAAATCAACCTAGTAGGTTTATAGACTATTGTTTTTACCTGTCTATCCAATAGATCTACCAGCTTCACCTAGTAGGTTTATAGAATACTATTTTTAATTTTATATCTAATTAGGTTGGGCAACTCAACCCAATAGGTTTTCAAACTACTATTTTTACTTGTCTATCTAGATAAGTAGACCAAAATAACCCAATAGGTTTATAGACTATTATTTTTATATGTTTGCCCAACTAGGTCAATAAAATCAACCCTGTAGGTCTCTAAACTTTTGTTTTCACCCATTTATCCAACTAGATTAATTAACTCAACTTCATAAGTTTCCAGACTAATATTTTTCTCTGTCTGCCCAACTAGGTCAACCAACTAGACCTAATAGGTTTTTAGATTACTATTTTTACCTACTTGTCCAACTAAGTCAAACAATTTGACCTTCTATATTTATACACTATTTTTTTCCATATCTACCAAACTAAGTTAACCAACTTGACCTAGTAGGTTTCCCAACTTATTTAATCTTAATCATATCTTCACCTTTCACCATGTAGTGCATTTTTAAAAAAAGTGAGTTGCAAAATAAAATAAATATGATGAAATTCAATAAACCCCTAAAATTCATCATTCTAACCTTCTTTATACTTCTATATATAATTTAGATGTAATCAAAGTTTATGTGGCCACTATAACAAAAAATTATGGATCACCTCATTCTAAATCTCCCTATCTTATTAACTATCCTAGAAAAATGCCTATTATCATGGATGAAATTAATATTGAATACATAGATGAAATGATTATTTCATAGAATAAACCCTCAAACTCAAGGTAAGGATCCCGTGGTAATTTAAAGTATCATGATGGGACCTAACCTTGAGTATTCCCCTTCACCCACACATATATTTTCTATAATTCTTAGGGCAAGTCACCTTATGACTTTATCCATGCATTTTTATTTTTCCATGCCTTTAACTTTATCTTCTACTTCTTATTTTACCTTGCCTAGTATATAAACTACCATGGAATGCCTTTCCTCTAGTGGTCCTACTAAAATTGCCAATATTAATACACAAGTAAATGATACCATAATGCATCTCACATTGCCTCTACTAGTCAAACCATTATTAATACTAATCAAATTTTATTATAATCCATGAATAAAATAGATAATTTTCAAACTAATAATATAAATAAAATGAAAAAAATGAAAAAACAAATTTTGTAATTACTGTAGACACTTCATTTTTACCACCTTACATGTCAACATTATAAAATGGAATGACTTCCTACATTTGCACACAAACTCGTCCAAATTATATGTTCATCCCAAATTATTTTGCACATCCAACATAAGAGTTTGAATTTACCTTGGGGCATCCCTAATTATGTAAATTCACAATTTCAAGTCACCCATTCACTGTCACCATTGCATATTTAATAATTTCCTTCATTATTCACTATTCACTATTTCTTATCCATTAGTTAATTAGTTAACTAATCCTTCCGTAATTTAATATTCCATAACATTTAGAAATTTGATAATTTATAAAATTAAACATTTCTTATTATCCTCACATTATTATATGAGTGAATTTTGTATTAACATCTTCCTCCACTTTTCATCCATTATCCCTGTGCTTCTAATATTCACCTTACACTTTGGGGAGAAACTATAATAAAAACCATTCCAAATAAAATGGAATCTTAATCCTGCTCCATTGATATTCTAAAGAGATCAAGGGATCAAAATATTCATCCATGTGAGATGTGGAGGGTCATTCTTCACCCTCCATATCACATTCAAGATGGAAAGTTTAGGTTTATTCAAGAATATTATAAATAAGACCTTAGACCTCCTTCATTTCCATGATCAATAATAAAAATGAATCCCTACAAGTTTTCAACACCCTCTTATGCATCAACCCCTTTCTCACATCCATTCTTAAAAGCTTCCAAGAGGAGATGTTGCTAACTTAGATAACATTGCTACAATCCCATTTGGAGCTACATATCAAGAACCATATCTGATTACAACAAAGTGAATGATCTATGAAAGAAGGTATAATCATTAAATATTTAGTTTTTTTATTTGGTTTCATTTTTCATTACCTTTGCTCATATAAGCCTTATGCTTTTAGGTTTTAGATATGTATTTGGAATTGATTATTATTCTTTGCTAAATTTATAAACCCCTTATTATAATCTTATAGATACATTTGACATGCCCAGTGGGACACACTATTACTCATTTCTTCTTATCTTTCATTAAGGTTTCAATTATTTTAATTATAATTAAAATGTACATGCTCTCCTCTTACACCTATTAGGTAATTCCCAAATATTAGAAACATTTTGGTTATCTTCTATTATTTTTGTAAGTTTTCAATAGAAAAGGAAGAATACATTGTTAAAAATACGTTTTAAGGTTTTTGAGACAATTTGAGCACTAAAAAAAATCATAAGGTTTGCAAGTGTTTTTTTTCTATTTCTTCCCACATATTGTAAACCCATAACCTGACTTCTAGATGACTGTTATTTCTCATCTAAACTCCATTTTAGATGTTTTTTTTTAAATTGTAGCTTTTATCATGAATTTTATGAATTTATCATTAATTATAGTGTATATTACATAGACTATTCATAAAATAGAAAACATAAGAGTATTAATATGTTTATTTTTAGATTGCCCATCAATAAAGATAATTAACCTTTTAGCATTTTAACTTATTTAACACAGGTCTCACATTTCAAAGACCACTAAAAAAACCAAAAGGAAAAAAATCACTTGTCAAAGACCACGAAGAAACTTCTAATGGTTTTCTTATAAGTTTTTACTATCAAATAATGAGGTGATACAATTAAGATAAACTTTATTTCATTCACACTTTAATTTGGTGTACTAAATCACTTGTCCTTTTCAAGTTATTTTCTTTAGTCATTTACTTATTATTTTTGTGTTTTTTATGGTTCCTTATATGTATCCTCTCCCCTATTTGGGTAACCCAAAAATTTGAAGTGACCAATTTTTTTATCCCAGAATATTTGTTATTCTTGTGAATCAAAAAGGTAATAAATTCCATTTTTATTTTAGATTGCATAATTAAAATTTCATCATCTTCTTATGAGTCTCTTAGGGTGAAGTGACTAGTAATTCATTACCCAAAAATGCATCAAACCCTATTTATCTAGTAGGATATATGAATTGAGAAACATACCACAATAAATACCTAATCAGTTGTGCATTTTACATACACCATGATGTGAGGGGATTTCATGATCCAATACCCAAGGTTATTTTTAGTCCCTTTACAAATCTAAAAATAAAGTATCATGATCACTAAGATGTGATGGATAGCATAGTCATGAATGGATTATACCCTCCCATGAATAACCTAATTTTAGATTCCTTCATTGATGGACTTTTAGCCTATGTACTGAAAGGTATACCGGGACCACTAGAAATCCTTTCTTAAAAACTAGATTAAAAACTTTTAGCCATGAAGAATTAATATACATAGGGTTGTAAAGGAAATAAAACTTCAATATGCCTTTCTTATACATAAATTTTAAGGTAATGGCGGGATTAAAATACCACCAATAATTATAGTATTTATTTAATGAATCTTAAACTTTTTAATCCTCTGATCAGTGAATGTGAAGTACTCCTGTATTAGTTATTAAAGTTGTGATGCTCATATATTTATTGTATGTATGTTGTTCTCAAACCCATTTGTTTTATAACATTATACCATAAAAAAATCCAAACAAGTTACACCATGGTTCCAAGTTTAAAACCTAGTCTATATATACTTACACACCAAGGCATTACTCTACTTATTTTTTGGGTCATAAATATTTTCTATATACCTGTTATACTATTTAAAATTTTCCATATAATACTACCTAAATGAATAATCATATTTTATAAGAAATTCCATTATGATACTTATTTTGATTCAACCTTAATTCCCACATCATTATTCATAGATCACTATTCTCAGGTCATTAATCCCATATCTATTACCTAATCATTATTCCCAGATCATTATTCCCATATTGCTATACCCAATTTACTATTCCAAATTCAACTATTATAAATTCACATTCCAAATTCCATTCAATATAAATTAAATTCAAATTCAATCTAAATAAAATCTCATTTCAAATCCACATTCAAGTCTAATTTTTGCATTTGGAATTCATGTCTAAATTATAAATACAAGATTCCAAAATTGAAGTTCAACTTCCATTTTCTAAATCTACATTTGAAATTCAACTTCCAAATTTACAATTCAAATATAAATCCAAATCTAACTCATAAATTTTAAATTAAAATTCATATTTAATTTCTAAATTCAAATCATATCCTCATCTTTTCATTCAATCTCATGCACCAGTTTGTTGGTAATGAAAAATTCACAACATCCATCCTTTCTTATATTCAAATTCTAAATTCAAGATGAATGTTGAAATCAATTTAATCCAATTAAAATTTCAAATCATATTCTACTTCAATCCAAATCAAATATAATTTCAAATCCACATTCAAGTCTGAATTTCAAATTTGAACTTCAACTTCCAAATTCAAAATACAATTTCTAAATTCAAGTCTTTTGAACTCCAACTCCAATTTTTATAATCTATTTCAAGTGTAATTTATACAATCAATCAATTCCAAGTCCATTTTCTCCTCTTAATTCCAAATTCAATTTCTCCAATACTTTCTTATATCAAACATCAAAATTTCAAATTTCATTCTTTCTTCTAAGGCTATGGAGTACAAAATAGATCAAGATAGAGATAAGTTAAAAAAAATATGCTTAAAAACAAAGATGATATATTTTTATGACTCTTACAAATAGGCACTTGAATACCTATATATTTTAATCCTAAAAACTTAGATTCCATCCTAAATAGGTAAGGTCACACCTTTTCACATCAACAATCAAACATACCATCTACTAGATACAAGCTTGATCATGGTCACACTAACAAAGGTAAATCCATTTTGGAACCTTTATCCAACATCCAACTAGACTTTGAGCCACAATAATCACACCATGATTCAAGTTCATTCACATTTAAAAAGGCTTTGATTGAACCATTCCCACTTGTAAGTTGAGATGTGATAACCCAAAATTTTCAACTTAGTTAAAACCTATCCCACTTGGTGTCTAATTTTGATGTTTCATCCATTAGTCCATAATACACTCTATCCTTTGAGTCACAACCAATCCAATCATCTAGTTATGTCATGTTATTACCCCTTCAAGGGCCATATTTTACTGAAAAACTAAAAATGTCCAAGTCCAATATTCAATAAATGGGGATGTTCTAATATCCATTTCTGAATCATAATCAAACTAGTTAGCTTATAAGACAAGATCAAGACAAATCACCCATCATTGATGTTTTTATCAAACAAACTATCTTTGACAAGTATATATTTGACAATTCACCATTTTAACAACTTACTTCCTTTGATGAATCAATCTTTGAAGAACCCTTCTTTGATGAGCCCATTTTTCAAGAATCCATTATTGATCATTATTCCATATACATCCATTACCCAAAATACCCCATTTCTATAAATCCATTCATCCAAAATCCTCCATTTACAAACACACAATGAAAAAAGTACTTATGGAAAACATAATTCAACATGCCCTCTTTATGGTTAAATCCAAAATAAGTTAAACTTTATTATTATAAGTATATTCAAAGTTAACATTGCAGTCAAATATATAATAAGTATTAGATTCCACATCAAATTCATAATCATTGTTAGTAACAACATCAACATTTACATTGGTCTCAATGCTAATAATAATAGTAGCTCAATTTGAATATCATGGTGATTATTTCATGACTTCTGATGAAGTTTCCTTCAGCATCAAAATAATATATCCTATTAGTATCTATGGGTTTTATGTTTCCTTTATCCTCCCATTACCATTACCCATCCTTTTAGCATCAACTATTAGTTTATCCAATATTTTACTATCCCATTTCCTATACTTTTCAATTAAGATTAATAAAATCACACATTATTGGACTTATGTTATGGGTACATATTAGTTTTAGAATCTATGAGGATATAAAATAACATCTAGTTTGAAGATAATTTCCCTAGTGAAATTTTATTTAAGGTGCTAGAGGATAATTCCAAAGATAAAAAAATTAGCATCACCTAGTAAACTCATGTTTGAGGCACTAGGTGATAGTCTAAATAAAAAATCAGAATTCCTTTGTGAAACCTTGTTTGAAGCACTTAGGGGAAATCAAAGTAAAAAATGCAAGCTACTTAGTGAAACCTTATTTAAGGCACCAGGGGAAAATAAAAATAAAAAAAATCCATCCCTTAGTGAAACCTCTTTGAGGCATTAGATAGTCAGTCAAGAAGGCTATGTTAGTGAAAACCTCTTTGATCCACCAATAGATGAGTAAATTAGTTCTTCATTAATTGATGAAGACATTATCAAAGTCAATATTAGAACAACTGATAATCTAAAAATCATCCACATTACAACAAATCTCAAGCCTAAGGAGCAAAAAAATCTTGTGGTCCTTTTGAGAGAATTTTTAGAGGTCTTTAATCCAACAACATTCAAAAATCATGTGGCATCGAGAATCAACCATGGTGTGTGTGACTGAAAGTCCTAATTTACCTTGGCCTTCCAATAATTATACCTCCCTTTATGATCATATTCTTTGTTAAAGTCTATTATCCCCTTATAAAATCCAATCCCTTATCCAATTCTTATAAAACCTTATCCTCCTTGGAGATGTTATTTTCCATAGAGGCTATAAAGACGTCTTATTTAGAGGTTTAGAGGAAGTATAATCAATAATATATGAGGCTCATAATGACATCAATATAATCCACACTAGTATCAGGATTATAGTGGATAAGCTATCTAGAATAGACATGGGTTAGAAACTGGAAAAGGGTTAGAATTATACATCTCATAATCCTCTAATGAATTTAGATGATAATATATATATATATATATATATATATATATATATATATATATATAAATAAATCAAAATTTCAAAACTCAAAATAAAAAGAGAAATAATTCATCCAATGGTGAAAAACATGTTTGTGGCACCTTAGGAAATTACCAAGATGAAAACTAAGTTTTTTGTGTGATGCATAATAATTAGTTGTCTACAAGTACCTTGATAATTAGGGGCAACCCCATCCCTTCATCCTATTCAAGCCATTTAGCCATCTATTCCATTCAAAATATCCATCTTATTTGATTCCTCATTAAAAAATCCATCCCCTTATCCATCCTTTTTTATCCTTGTCCACACTATCATATATTTATTCCCATCTTGACTTTTCTATATAAGTGAATGAGGTTTTGAGCCATGTTTTGGGAAACATCTTGGCATACCCTCTTAGTAGAACTTTGAAGACTAGAAATTTGGTTCCTATGTGACATGGTCCTTGGAGATCCCTAATGCATTCCTATTTATCATCCATTATTATCCATCATCCTTTTAGTCCTTCCATCTACTTTCATATCCCATCTTAGTGTTAGAACATTTTTCCCTTTTCTAGTGATGCCTTGCATATCATATTCCAAAAATATATATTAAAAATTAAAATATTCCAACAATATGAAAAAAAATTAAAATATTCCAAAAACATCAAAGACATTGAAATATTCTAAAAACATCAAAAAGATTCAAAAATTTCAAAACTCATAAAATCACAAAAATTATAAACACTCCTACAAATTAAAAAAGTCCAAAACTCTCTAACAAGAGATATAAAACCACAAAATTCAAAAACATTATATTGTCCTAAATCCAATCAAAACCCTTGATCAAACAATTTTAGTATTGTGATGTGTTCTTCCCAAATTAGCCTTATTTGAGGCAAGTCATTAGTACAACTATAACACATTCTTGGGATATTTTATTCCCAATTCCACCCTATTTGGGGTTAGTCAATCCAATTCAAGCTCACAATTTTCACCCTATTTGGGGGATGTTAAGCTTCCCACCTTATTATTGGGATATTATTTTCTGAATTTCACTTCCCTTTCATGTATCCTTTCTTGGGGTCATAACCCTTTCCATAATCTATTTTCATCTCCTTCTTCCTTCCAATGATAATTATTTAATCATTATTTCCTTGCTTTTATTATCCTTATGTGTTTGATTTTTTTTAGCCTCTTCATTTTTTTGAAAAGTCATTATACTATTAGCACATACATTTTACATTAAATTATCATTTTATTCTCATCCATAAATGTCATATTATCATTATTAATATATGTTATAGGTTAAAACCTTGAGATATGCTTGCTAATAAACTAATAAATTTCTCGATCTACCCTATTTTGGGCTATTTAATCATTAAGTTCTTCATACATGCTCATAGCTTTCACCCTGGTTGGGGAAATTCAAAATTTGCACCTTATTTTAGGATGTCTCTTTCTCAAATCAGCCCTAATTTGGGTGATTTAATCCTTAATTCTTGTAAATAAAATAATGTAATAATTAACTCAATGATTTAATCTCATCCACAAGTTAATATTATCCATTCATAGTCATTTTTATATATTATTGTTACCCATATTTATTCCCTCCTGGGATAACTACATTGGCTTAAGGTATTTCTGGACTAGGTAAAAAACACTTAATTCCTGAGATCATCTTGAATATTATCATTAAAAACTAATTACCACCCTCATTTTCATCCTTTATTATCATTTATTCTCCCTCACTAACAATTCCATCTTGAATGGGCACCCCCTCATTAGGGAAACTCAAAAGTTTTCTCAACCTTGCTATGATTTAACATCATCTAATCATTCCTATTTATTTTTTGCTCCATTTTTGAAATAAATACATTGGATTGAGGTATTTTTGGACTTTGTAGGCAATTCTTAGTTATTGAGGTTAGATTCATCACTCTTTTTTTAATTTTCATATAATTCCTCTTTCTCTTCCATTTCTCTACTTATTTATCCACCTCCTCTTCCCTTATAGCTTGTCAAATCCTTTTAATTGCCCCTATATCTTGTCACTATATTTTAAAAAATTTATTGATAATATTCATCACCTTCCTCCATTTCCATATTTAAAGCCACCATTTAATTCTCTTTACTGGTCACCCTATCACCTTTCATTATTTTTCTTGTGCATGCTTCCCTGCTCACTCCACCACCTATTTCATCATATCTTTATTCCTATCTCCACTTATTCTAAACATTTCCCTCTATATCCTTCATATTATTTAATATTTTCATCATTTTAACTCATCCTTGGCACATTACCATACCCTCTCCATCACTTTTCTTCCCTCCCATCTCCCCCACTTTCTCATTCACTTGCACAATAGTAGACTTTTTCTTTACCACCATTTTTAAATTATTACATCTCTCTTTTCTATGCTACCACCTTATTAATTTTGTCTATTATTATAAATTTCATATAGATTATGGTAATTTACACTATGGTTAATCTAAGAGTTTAAATACAATTATTGGTTTTATTTCTTCATTCCCATCTCTTTCATCTTGCATTTTTCTTCCACAACTAGATTTTTGTAGGGTCCTTTTCCTCTGAGAAGCCTTCCAAAATTGTCATTGTATTCTTATCTATGCTAATATATGTGTTTTTATATCCCATTTTACTCTTTCCATTTGTATAAGCAATTTTATTTTCTCTTGTGTGAACATTCATGATTTATCTATTTGTCAACCCTCATACTTATCATTCCTATTTTCTTCTTATCTGTTTAGGTACTCATGCTTCACAATCCTCTTTTATTATGTTTTGGGTAAAAACTTATACTTAGTCATCCATTTTTATTATTATCATACATTTTATTAATATCTTATCTTCATTTTCATCCACTTCATTGTATTTATCTAAAACTTCATTTCTTCACTCTCCTATCATTCATTTTCCATTCTCTCTACATGATTTATTCACCACCTCATCCCTCTTCATCTTGAAAATCTCTTCTACTCACTCATTCAGCTTGTTAATCTCTTAAAACAAGATGATCAACACCTATCCTCCACTTACCCCCATTTTTCTTAATCCCTTTCACATCTTCCATCACATTCTCATATCCAAAGCCACCATTTGATCTATTTTGTTGTTCATGTCCTTATGTATCATCACTTATACTATCATAGATAAATTGGTCATGATACCACCTACTTATTCACTCTCATGTCATCCTTTTTTTCTAATACTTCCAATATTTTTACCTCCCATTTTCCTTTCTTCAATGTGTTTCCTTATTATTCATTTTCATCACCAAACTATTTTCTCCTCAGTCTACTTTAGACCTATTTTCATTTATTCAATTTCCTTCCACATGTCTCATCATATCATTCCCATGAATTACTACTAAAATTATCTCACATTCACTTTCACTTCCCCAATATGCTATTTTTAGCACATTTCTTTCACCCTCATCTTCTATATTTTTTTCTTCATCTCATTTATCTATTTCATTTCAATTTTTCATCTTCCTTGATTTTAGTTGGTTTAATTTCCAAGTTACATAGTAGTAATTTTTACTAAAAAATCCTTTAAAGGTATTTATCCTTTTACAAGCCTTCCATAATTGTATTTTTCATCTTATATATGTAAGTTCTCATGTTACACAGTTCTCTTTTCTTCATTCTATGAAATTACTCATGATTCACAATCATTTTTTATTATTCTATATGTAAGGACTCTTACACCATTATCCTTAATCATTATCATCTTTATATATGGCCTCACTATCTTATCCATCCTCCTTCATCCATCTCCCCATTATAATTAACATCAACATTAGCTACCAGCTGTAGCTAACATTTTCCCACTAGTAGTCAAGTTCCTCACCCATAAAGAGATGATCAATAGTTTGTATTTATACTACATGCATATTAATGAATATTTACCCATACCTTCAACTCTATTAATTTTAATTCACATAATCTTTGGTTTATGGATTGAAATCCTCCCATTTCTTCCTTCAATGTCTCTTCATGTCGTGCATGGGAACTCCTTCTATGTCTTGTCCCTCTTCAATTACTCCCCTCACATCAAGGATAGTTTCCACCCCTTTTTCTCAATGTGAGACCAATCATACAACCTCATCCCGAGGTTTCATGATAAAATATACATCAACACATCATACTCATGATCCATCCTATCAATATTTTCCAATCCATCAACATAATCACTCTTCATTCCTATAATCACATAAATACCCATCCCATGTTTGCCACATAATATTTCCTTATAGCATATATAAAAAACTTAGTGTTATCTATTTTATTTAATATCATCTTTGGGTTAATATTATTTCATCCTTGACTAAGGTCACACCCATTATTTGTGTTAGTTTCATCTCTAGGTTAATATTATCCTTTCATTAATTAAATTTATTCATCCTACCTCCTGTATATGTATTCATATTCATTTATTAATATCATTTAATATCATATTTCCCTCCCATTTTGAGAAATATACATCATCCTGAGGTTTGTTTAAACTATGTAGGCAACATTTGGAGACATGGCATCTCTAAGTTCTGTTTGGCCATATTTATTATTCACCATTTTTATTTTTTTCCCACTTTTATACTTTCTACCATGTGAATATTCTTCTTCCTTATTTTACATCATTCATGATCTCACCTTAAAATCTAAATTTCTATCCCTTAGCCATTTTTTAGGTTAGTTCTTTCTATGCTCTAGCCACTTTTTCAAGTTACTTTTTCCTTATAATCTTCCTCAATGATCTTGTCATTTTATGAGATAATTTGTTCTTCTCTTAGCTTATATGTTTTGTGAATTTTGAAGGTTAAACCATGACACAAGTGAACACTCATATTTTACCCCTCTTTACACCAATTTTCCATGTTTTCATGATTTTATGAGCTCAATTCTTATCCTTTAGCTACTTTTTTAGATATTTATTTCTGCCCTTTAGCCACTTTTTTGAGATACTTATTCCAATTTCAAGGTCTCACCATTTTTTATCTCACTTTTATTCCCTAGTAATTTTCTTGATTATTATTTTCTACAGTCTATCCATTATTATGAGCTAATTATTCTAGTTCTATACTCTTTCTATTTTATGAGCTAGTACCTTCTAAAATATTTCTTATATAATATATTACATATATATTATTATAAAAAACTAAAACAATTCAAAAAATTTCCCAAAACTCTTAACACTCTTGTAAACCTCCAAAATCTAAAAAAGAACAAAAACAATACAAAAATTGAAAAAAGGTTCAAATCTCTAATAGAGATATTAAGCCACAAAATATTTTCACTCTTTTTCACCTTATTCACCAATAGTTTTTCTCTTGGATTTATTTTATGTGGAACTCTTTAAATATGATTTAGGTAAACCTACCTTATTTGTTTGAAAATCTCATGGGTGGAAACCTCTTTTCTAGTTATGGTCATTTCCAAACATCATTTTTTCTTCATTACCCTCCTATTTCTAGGAGAACTACATCAGGATGAGGTCCACATGAGGTATGTATGAAACACTTGGATACATGGAGTATCTCAAGATAACTTGACCACTATTATCATCCTTATGATTCATATTTAACTATCCTTACATATAAGTAATTGAAATTATAACATGAGTGAACTCTCAACTTTTATTTTCATTCATCATTATTATTTCCGTCCTCCTTACCTTATGCTCTTACCATTTTGTGAGCCATTATTATTTTTACTCTATAATTATTTTATTTAATTATCATCACTTTTATTCTTTCCTAATTCTTGGAAGAACTACATTTGCCCTAAATTCCACCATGGAATATGTAGGCAATGTCCAATTGTATGGGGCATTTAAAGATAACTCAATCACCCCTTCCTTATTTTTCTACTTCTCCCTTTTTTTTCAAAGTTATTTTATGTCACCATTGTATTAAATAATAATTACTTGTTGTCACACATATTTAATGAATGTTTTTTTACTTTTGGTTGTGTATTTATGTGATTATTGACTGCTTATTTATTTGTTTATTAGTACTCAAGTACCTTATTTTAGTATATATTTTTTTACACCCAACTCTTTATGATTCATATCAAGATGTTAGGATGTCAACATTCATATATAAACTTATTTAAGTTCATTATTTTTTATAATTAAGTCTTGATTTTACATATTTTTATTTAGTGTTGTATACAATTGCATTTGAATTCATTACTTTATACACAATTTAACAAATAATGTTATCATGATTCATTTTTAGATTATGATGTATAATTTCATTTGAAATATTTAAAAATTAACCTCCACAGGTATTTACACAATTAATTTCATATTAATTATTTTGACCATCTCCTCATCTTTTCATTATCATATCACATTTTTGATCCTTCTCATTCTAGTCAATCCATTTCTCTCCAATCTAGTCAATTTGATCCTATTAATTCTAGTAATCTTAATAATTATTTTCATCATTTTAAGGGTTTAAAAATTCATGAAATTTTACATACATCCCCTCAAGGTGGCATCCAAGGCTTACTAAGTACTATATAGGGCATCAATTTCAACTTATTTGCCAATAAATTTAATGAATAATAAATTAGACATTCATTAATGTTATTCTAATCATTTTGAGCACATTTTGTGCTCATTTTAATATTATTTCTTAGTTTTTGTATTACTTATTTTATGTCTCATAATGCCTCCTCAAATAGGGGGGAAATGTAGACACTTCATTTTTTCCACTTTACATGTAAAAATTACAAAAAGAATGACTTCTTGCATTTGCACAGAAAGTTGTAAAAATCATCTATTCATCCTAAATTCTTTTGCACATCCAATATACAAGTTTGAATTTTCCTTGGGGCATCCTGAATTGGGGAAATGCATAATTTAAATTTATCCATTCACTATCACCATTACATACTGGATGATTTCCTTCATTATACACTATTAACTATTCATTATCCATTAGTTAATTAATCTAAGTTAATTAACTAATCCTTCCATAATTGAAAATTACATAAAATTTAGCATTTTCATAATTTATAAAATTAAATATTTCCTATTATACCCACATTATTCTATGAATGAATTTTATATTCACCTCTTCTTCCACTTGTCCCCCATTATCCCTATACTTCCAAGATTCCCCTTACACTTGGGGGAAAAAAATATAATCAAGCTCATGCCCCATCAAATGAAATGTTATTCCTCATCCTTTGATCTTCTGGTTGAATTGTTTAATCCATATGAGATGTGGAGGGTGCATTCTCCACCCTCCATCTCAAATTTAAGATGGACTATTTAGGTTTATTCAAGAATATTATAACTAATACCTTAGACTTACTTCATTTCCATGCTCAAGAATCAAAATAAATCCATACAAGTTTCAAAACCCTCTTGTGCATCAACCTCCTTTTCATTGTCCATTATTCAAAGATTCAAAGAGGAGATTTTACCAACTTAGAAAACATTACTACAACCCCCTTTAGAGTTACATATCAATATCCAAATCTACTTATGATAAGGTGAATGATAATTGATATAAGGTATAATAATTGTTTATTTAATTTATTGATATAGTTTCATTTGTATTTACCTTTTCTCATAGAGGTCTTAAGATTTTAGGTGTTAGATATATATTTGGTATTGATTGTTATTCTTTGCTAAATTTATAGCCCATGATTGTAATCCTATAAATACATTTAAAAAATCATCCTCAACTCACTCAATGAAGAGTGACAAATCCTAATTCCCCCCACCCCCCTTATAAATTCACACTATAACTTTATAACTCAACCCCCAATTCTTAAAAAGGCTATCAAACCCTTCCAAAATAAAACTTTAATCCCTAAAATTGTAAATATTGACATAGGTGGTATTGTTCTTATTATCACTTAAAATGGATCCATTGATCCTACATTGAATTTCAAAGCTTTTAGAAACTTATATAAAGACAATAATAATTTCAATACCTTTGTTTCCATAAAGATATTAGCTAAAACCTTCTCAAGTAATGATTTGGATTGGTATAATCAACTCAAGTTTCAAACTATATATAGTTTAGAATAATTAGTTAAAGAATTGGTATATAAATTACAATATAAAGATATTATTGTAAATATCTTAGCTCACTTTATCAACTATAAACAATCAAAATATGAAATATCCCAAGTTTTCATTAAGATATGGAAATACTTATACATTAAAGATGAACATAATATGGCAAAAGACAATATATTCAACTTGGTTACTAATTCTCTTCATCATCAATTATAATATTATGTTAGGATTCTCTCTATAAAATATTTGGAAGAAGTCCTGGACCAAGCAAAACATCAATATTTTCTCATAAGACAATTTGAGCCTTCCCACCCTCTAGCCAAAACTTGAATGCTTATGAAATCTAAAAACTAACATACTTCCAATAATGGTGTTATAAATACCTATGATTTAATATACATTATTCATGCTATCCTCCCAAGTGGTTCATGTAGACATTATTTATGCATTATATATCACCTCAATCTTGTACACTTGGAAAATACATATCATGCATGTAACTTAAACTTTTAGACCATTCCTAATACTGAAATGATCACATAAATTATATCTTTATGAATAATTTATTATTTTTAAGTCTGACCAATGATATTCTAATGACTCAAAAACTTCTATTTTTCCCATAATATTATAAACCTACTTATCTTCCATATCTACAAGTTCTAAACCTACATCTATTTTCCAATTGCCTAGACACTTGTGTCTCAGTTAGATACCTATGTCAATGAAAGTGTCCTATCCCAACATATATGTCAAGTTATTTGAAGTCATTCAATTTACAAATGAAACATATACCTATGGTCAACCTAAGTTCTTTAATGTGGGATATTCTCCAAATATATTGGTATAAATATAATATCAATCCTCATTGATTCCTCACCTAAAAACTTCTTACTTGCTCACAAGGCAACATATAAAAAGCAATCAATCAAGTAATCAAGTGATAAAATATTCCCTATTTTATCTTATTTCTATATTAGTCATATGAATAACACATCTACAAGTCTAAAGTACTAAAATAGCATCCCATGAGCCATATTTTCTAAGTTATAAGCTAGGTTACTATTGTACTTGTTTACCACACATTATATGAACCATGCACAAGGCAAAACACATGGGAGAACTATATAAGTCTAAGGACCTATTCAAAGCATTGGATATGTAAGAAATTATCATTTATAGAGGGATAGTTGGGGTATCTCAAAACAATGTGCCCAATAAGCCATTTTTCCCATAGCCACTCTGAAGATGAAGAACTAGGGTTTTACTATTTGAAAAAGAAAAACAATCCATGACTTGATCTGAATTTACTAGAGTGAAGGTGACACAAAACCAAAAATTATCTAGCTGGTCAAATATAGTTTCAATAGATATTCTATACTAGACACCTACATCTAAGTTAGATCTTATAATTGATGTAATCATCCTAGGTTGATGTAAGTATCTGTAGCTACAAAAGTACAATTTTTATAATCAAGAAACTAATCCATAATACATATCTAATCTAATTTATGCCTATCCCAAACATAGATCTATATTAATATTAGAATTAGATAAGTATCTTGTTTTCATTATCATTGAAATATCTAGCATATTTGTACTTTCTATTTTTATCATATCTCAACATAATAAATTCAATATATTTTTATCTAAGTTTCAAAAATAATAAGACTAATTTAAAAATAGTCTACCATCCTTGTGCCCTAAGATATATCTACTATTTAACCCTAGATTCTGTCATATATATAATTTAAGTTTAAATATTTGGTGAATTTGACATTTCATTTTCACAACCCTAGATATTAGTCTAGGTTTTCCTAATTCTTGATTTAAAAAGATTTTATAAGTTAAAAATAAGACTTACTTTTCTATCAATATGTTTAATATGGATACATGTGTAGATCATTTTATGTTATAATTTATAATTACAGTGATAGTTTTCTATTATAATAAGTTAATCTAAGTTATCATCCAACTAAATAAGTAGACCCATAAATATAATGAGAGGGTTTTAAAATGGAAAAAACACTTAATCTCTTTTCATAATTCCTTTTGTAATACTATAGATATAATATACAAATGCTATTGTGCATGTTCTCAATCATTTGATCCACCTAAACCTTATGAGAGATAGCTACCATCATGCACCATTATTCACCCATGAATTATATTGGATTAAATAGTCTATGATATCATTACTTGATCCATAAATTGGCATTAAATATGTGCCAAAATGTTTACCAATGGATTCTTTTTGTCAAACATTCATTTTCTTGAAATACTCAAAGGAATTGCAATAATGTTTGACCTTTAAAAACATGTTTATTTCAAAACTCAAAGTATTTTAAAATATCCATTAATTTATATTATGATTAAATTTTTCATTAAAATTAATTAAATAAATAATCAAATTTAGAAAATAAAACACAAAATTCAACTCATGACAACTAATTTGATAATGGAGTTCACCCACTGCTCGGGCTATGCCTCCAGGTTTACTTAGAACATGAACTAATCTATTTCCATGAATTGAAAGTACATGGACAAAAGCTTAAAATTTTATAATTAATCCTCCAAGATTGCATAAAACTTAGCAACAACCCTTTGAAAAGTCCCAGAACCCACAGACAAACCTTCCACCTTCTTGTCATGAAAGCAATCTTGTGTTCCTGAAGTTCTCTACCAAAAGTCTTAGTTTAAGACTTTAAAAAGTGGATATAATTAAATAAAATTATGAAAATAATTATATTAATAGAGGTGTCTTAGATTTTTTAACATTTTATCAGTTCCCTATAAAGTTTTAAAATGACTCTAGATGCTTTGAAAATGGTGATAGATGCAAACTGGTTTCTATAAAGCCTATTGCATAGTCTACAAAGATTCAATTTGAGGCATTAAAGATGAAATAAAATGACATAAAATATATAAAAATATCATATTTATGGAACCATCTTGGAATCCATAATATTTCTCTAGTTTACTCTGAAGCTTGGAAATCACTCTAAGTGCCTCAAAATAGAGGAAGAGTGCTCGCTAGTATCTATTTGCCTTGGCTCCTCAACTAAAACTTGTTGAAGCTTTGCTTCAAAAATTGATTTTCTGATTTGTTTTACAATAATAAAATCTTTGAAAAATTCACCTTGATCACTTTATATATTTCTTTGGGTTGCATTCCATATGGTGGGAAAGCTTATCCTTTGCCAAAATGGTCTACTCAAAACCCATGGTCTTTAGTCCAATTCCTATGGCTTAGCTTTGAGTGATTTATCCTTATTCCACATAAATGGGATATAAATTTTTTAATAATTTTAAACATGCATGGACACATATTATATAATTCCTATGTATTTATCATATGACTTGGCCCCTCCATCGGTCTTCATGGTAAGCTTGGTGTGTTGTCTTTGATGTGTGAGAAACTGTGATACATAGGCTTGGTACTCATGCTTGGGTTAATCCATGGTAATATTAGTAGTTGGGTGGAACATTGTATACTTTTCCTCACTATGGTAAAATTATAAACAAGATACATTTTGAATTCATAACCCATGGTGGATATATCTTGACCACCCTAACTAAGACATGACTCGGCTCCAACATGATTCCATCAACCCAACTCGGTCACCCCAACTTGCCTGGTAGCCTAGCTTAGTTTGAAAAAATGTACCATTAACATCATGATGGTAGGGTATAATTCCATAAAAAAGTGGACTCCATCAACTACGATCCCTTAGCTATCCTTATACATCGCTACATACATGCCTGTCAAAGACAAAGATGAGAAACTGAATAAACCCAAATTTTTACTCAGACTCGCTGTCATATGTCACTACATCACTATTTCACTTAGAATGATCAAATTATGCCACATTTAAAAATTTAATTTCTTTTCCATGTCACTTTATTACCATGTCAGCCATGTCACTTTATTTCCACATCATTATTTTGACCAAGTTTGACTACAACCTTGACTAGTCATAACTTCCACATACAGACTCAGAATTGGTCCGTTAAAAATGAATCAAAAAGATATTGATGAGATATATGCCATGAAATTAAATTTAGAACATTCCATGATGGTAAATTTTTCTATTTGACCAACTTTGACCACCTATTGACTTGTTTTGACTAGAACTTTGACTAGCTACACAAAGATTAGACAAGCTCTATTTTTGAAGTTTTACATACCATTAAAAATCTATCAATGGGATATTAATAATGGTGTAGGATTTAGTATGATTTAGGACCTTTTTTAAATTAACCTCTTGATCATGCCTCCCCACTAAGAAGGCTTTTGGTCCACCAAAAATTGGTACCTAACTAAAATGCTAGTCAGTTTTAAAGATACTCTGATAGGTCTTATTGGTTTACTCAAGTTCCAAAACTATTCCTACAATGATTGGACAACTGATTGATCACATCTTTTATAATCCCTCTATTTCTACACAACCATCAATAGCCTCTATACAAAACTAAGGTGTGATGACTTCCTTTGCTACATGACTTCAAAAGAGACTCTATATAGATAAACCTAGTGATCTTCTCTACTACATGGCTAAAAAAGGCTCTACATAGATCCGAGATCCTGAATCTCCTCTATTACATGGCCTAAATGAGCCTCTATATAGATCTGAGATTTTTCATCCATGTCTTCCTATGCTACATAGCCATCCAAGGGCCTTTACACAAAATTATGCATGGAAAATAGCATATCCATCAACATCCTTTTCTATTGCATGACCATCCATAGGCCTCTACACAGAATTGTGTGTAGACCTAGTTCTTCTTGGGTCTCCTAAACTACTTTTTATAGAATAACACTTGATAAAAATAAGAATATAGCATACCCTAATAACACAAGTGTGAGAATTCAAAACTTCACACGATGAATATGTCTTGAAGTGTGCTCACCACAATAGCTCCAAAATGCATATATCAAAGCATGGGTAAATGTCCTTTATCAACATACAATAGGGATCCCAAAATTACTTTGTAATATAAATGCATTATCAATCCACTATTCATGACATCATGAAATTAATTTTTTTTAACTAACCCTCTTTATCAAATTCTCTTTTTAGGATGTTTAATTTCCTTAGTGGATTTATTGACATCTACATGGGTTGATTGAACATAAAATTCATTAATCACCCTATCAACATGTTTATAAACCAATTTCTTCTTACTATTACTAGGATGGTGGCATGGTTGAAGTTTCTAACACTTCTCAACCTGATGTCCACTCATGTGACAATGAGTGAAAACTTCCCTCTTCTTAGGTGAGGTCACCCATTTTCCATTTTTTGCTTTACCAAGATGAAAATGGTCTTTATCACATAAAATCTACAATATTAAAGCTTGTCTTTTCCAAAAATATGTGGCATAATGGTTATTCAATCCATAAAATGTACAAGAAAAAGAATGCAACATCTTCTGAATGTCAAAACCAAATTTATTAAATGGTAGAAGTGAATAAGAAGTCTTAGAATTCACATTATTATTAGTGCTTTTTCTAGTGTAATAATGAGTATGTGTAATCTCAATACCTCTTTTACCTTATTTCTTACACCGCTCATCATTCCTTCACAGGGAGGAATTCTGCTCTACTAGTGGCTTCAAATCTTGGCTATCAAAATCTTGTCTTCTTTCAACAATGGAGGAAATATTTCTAACATCTACTTTCTCACTATCATAGCCCAATCCTATATGGTGAGATATATTCTCTACCTTTATTGGGTTAGTAATACCTTATCCATTCTTATCAAAGGCCCCTTCTATCAATTCCCATTTTCAATAATAGTTTAGAGCTAATGCCCTTAGTGTGTTTTTAAAAACTACCAATAACATCTAAAACTAAAGGGAAAATAATAATACATGATGAACAACTTAAAATGTAATCACCTATCATAGTACTTGCATCTAAAGTGGAAGTCAATTACTTCAATCTTTGATCATTCTACATTTGTGTCAAGAGCTCATCCTTGGGCTATAACTTGGATTTCAAGTAGGCAATATCCTTGTCTAAGGAGTAAAAAAAATACATCATGAAATCATTTATTTCCTAGATATGCTATTTAATTACTTCAAGCTCATCAATCTTAGCTTTGTGTGATAACTTGCCCATTGCACCTATCTAATCACAAAATTGAAACAACTACCAGAAATGGAAGTTAAATCCTATCAACACCAACTGCTAATCATAATAAATCAAATATGAGAAATAACTAGGCATTAACCATTCTCTGATACCAAACTTGATCCATAAATTGGCACTACATACATGGCAAAAAGTTTACCAATGGATTCTTTTTGTCAAACATTCATTTTCCTAAAATATGTTAAGGAATTGCATCAATGTTTAACCTTTAAAAACATGTCTATCTCAAAATTCAAAGTATTTAAAAATCTCCATTAATTTTAATTATGATTAAATTTGGTATTAAAAATAATTAATTAACTAATCAAATACAAAAAATAAAACACAAAATTCAACTCACAACAACCAATTTGATAACAAAGTTCACTTGCTACTTGGGCTACATCTCTGGGTCTGCTTATAACATGAATCGATCCATTTCCATGAATTAAAAGTACATGAAAAAAATATTAAAATTATATAATGGATCCTCCAATATTGCATAAAACTCAACAATATCCCTTCAAAAAGTCCTAGACCCCATAGACAGACCTTCCACCTTGTCGTGAAAGCAATCTCATGTTCCTAAAGTTTTCCACCAAAAGTATTACCTTAGGAATTTAAAAATCGGTCATAATGAACTAAAATCAAGAAAATAACTATATAAATGGAATCACATTAGAGTCTATAACATTTCATTAGTTCACTCTGATGTTTGAAAATGATTTTATATGCTTCAAAAATGGTGATACATGCAAACTAGTTTTTAGAAAGTCTATTAAATACTCTACATATCTTCACTTCAATGCATTAAAAATGATGTCAAAAAAAACTCAAATATAGACAATAAGCATATGGATGGAATCATCTCAAAATCTAGAATATTTCACTAGTTTACTCTAAAGCCTATAAATTACTCTAAGTGATTCAAAATAGAGGAAGTGTGCTAGCTGGTCTATATTTACCTTGGCTCCTTAGCTAAAACTTGCTAAAGCTTTGCTTTGAAACTTGATGTTTCACTTTATTTTCCAATAATTTATGCTTTGAAACAATCACCTCAAGCACTTTATATAGTTCTCTAATTTGCATTCCATATGGTGGGAAAGCTTATCCTTTGCCAAAAATGGCATGCTTGAAACCCATCGTCTTTATTCTAATTCCCATGGCTTAGCTTTGAGTGCTTTATCCTTATCCCGCATAAATGGGATATAAATTGTTTAATCATTTTTAAAAGGTATGGTTAGGTAGAAAATAATTCTTATGTATTTGGTATATGACTTGACCCCTCTATTGGTCTTTGTGGTAAGTTTGGTGTGTTGGCTTCGACATATGGGAAACTATGATACATGGGCTTGGTACTCATGCTCAGGCTAATCTATGGTAATCTTGGTAGTTGGGTGGAACCATGTAAGCTTGGCCCAACCATGGTAAAATTATAAACACAATACATTTTGAATTTAGAACTTGTGGTGGATATATCTCAGCCACACCAACTCAGACCTGATTCGACTCCAACTTGATTCCATCAACCCAACTCGGTCACCATGACTAGCCTGGTAGCCTAAATAATTTAGACAAAATGTACCATTAATGTCATAATGGTGGGATCTCCATCCATAATAAAAGTGTACTCCACTATCTATAGTCTTTTTAGTCAACCTTTTATGCTACTACATACACACCTATCAAAGATGAAGATGAGAAACCAAACAAACCCAAATTTTTGCTTGGACTGGCTGCCACATGTCACTACATCACTAGTCCACTTGGCATGCTCAAATTACACCACCTATCAATTTTTACTTGCTGTGGGATGTCACTTTACTACCATGTCAGCCACATCAACCATGTCTCTTTATTTTTATGTCATTATTTTGACCAATTTTGATCATAACTTTGACTGGTCATAACTTTTACATATGAACTTAGAATTAATCTATTAAAAATGCATCAGAAAGCTCTTGACCTATACACTATGGAATTATCTTCACAATGTTGCATGACGTTCAAATTTTCTATTTGACCAACTTTGATTGACTGCACAAGGAGCATATGAGCTTCATTTCTAAAGTTTTGCATACCATTAGAAATCTCTTGATGGGCTCATTATAATGGTGCAAGATTTGGTCTAATCTAGGACATTTTATGAATTGAACTCCAGATCACTACTTGAAAAGGTAAAGGTGTTCAACCTAATCTACCACCTGTCAATATACAACAAGTGCCTCCTAAGCCAAAGATTGTGATAAAATCTAATGGATATGAATTTGTTGACCAACTGTGCAACAAACATGCTAATATTTACATCAATTAAAATTTAAAGCAATATACTATCTATAAGGGTATCCTATATGAAGCATTGCATAAAACCCAAGTTTTGAATAATATTGAGCCAACTTAATTTTTTGATATCATGCAAGATCTCAAAAATAATGTAAAAATAATCACCTTTTCTCCATTATATTTATCATCTAAAAATGTTATTGACCTATAATTACCTTTTTTCATACATGAAACTATGTATAAAAAGGGTATCAAAAGGGGTATCATTGATAATGGATTAAGATTAAACATTTGAATAAAAAATTCCTAACCACCATGGGTATTAGCATCAATCTTCTAAAAAAATCAATGATACATATCAAGGGATTTGATAATTCACATAGACCCACAATTGACAAAATAACTTTAGATGTAACATTAGGGCCAAAGATGGTCCTAACCAAATTTTAAGTAATGTCTTAATCATTAAATTATAATTTACTTTTGGTTAGACCTTTGATATACATAATGGAGGTCATCACATCTACTTTATATTGATGTGTAAAATTCATACATGATGGGACCTTATTGATAATACCTGCCAATGGTGAACCTTTTAAATTTTGTAAAATGATACATTATGATACAAAAGGTATTCCTATAGTTGTGTCTCCTACATAATTTATTCCTCTTGAGATTATCCAACATTATGAAATGGGTGAGTCATGTACAATGGATCCATTATCTTTAAATGTAGATAAGGTACTAAACACTAAAGTGCACATAGATGCACATCATGAACAAGAACCAATACCAAAGGAACCACTAAAACCAAAACTATGAGCACCTCCAATATTTTATCCTCCTTTATTGGTCAATAATAAGTAGCAAGGTGGCCATTTTTCAAATTACTATGACTATGATATGATAGATGAGAAAATGTGAAAGATAAATTTTGATCCTCTTAAGCATATTTTTCATAACTTGTTGAACCTATAGGTCTTAGTACATATAAGATAAACTCATCTACAAAGGATACAAAACCAATTCAATATAGTGGAAATCAAAAATAATAAATGAACATGTAAATTCCTATTATTATATACATCCATCTTGGATACACACTTTGATTCAACCTTACAAAGGTCAAATACAACTACATCATGTGAATGATGTGGAGGCTTCTCAAAAATCCCCATAATAAATTATATTGGTTTTATAAAACTAGGATGCTCTAGATACAATATATTCTATTACTTGAGCATCACATGATATATTTACCTCCTAATGGGAATAAATAAAGAAACAATCTTCTTACTAAAGAGGTATTACCATATGTAATTATCATTAAATTAATGATCATTATAAAAATCAATATGGGGTGTTGAAGAACCAAATTCCAAAATACAAGAATGAAGGACACACAAATTATGTCTAAAACATATAAATGACCCAATACTTAAATTTTTTCAAAAGGAAACAATCCTTAAAAGCAAACAAAGTATGAGAATATAACCATTAACAAAATTATTTATGGGTCACATTACACAAATCCTAAGGTTGATTCAAATAATTAGGAAACAACTTGTAGTATTAATAAATTACAATAGGTAGGACATAACATATATGAGTTACCCCACTTACTATCTTTTCAACAATCTCTTGTGTATATCATATTACCCATTGAATGTGGCCCAAAGGTAGTGGACCTTGTTATATGGGTAATGGACCAAAAACATACTTGAATTTTCACCTTCGACAATAATGGTTTATTGATATTAAATTAGTTATTAGTGTTACAAATTGGTGTCTTATTTTTCAACATTACAATAAAGAGGTTTGTATACCATATAAAAAATATGGGGGACATGTACCAATGATTGATGATAGTGAGTTACCAACAAAAGTAACACTTTTGACACGTATGCAATATAAATAATTTTTAAAAGAAAGTCCACCATGAAATATCTTGGATCCTTAATTTTAAGACTTGTTGGACTAAATAGGTCTCAAATATTCCAAAAATACCAAAAAAATAAAATAAAATTTAAAAAATACAAAAATATTTTTCACGTTTACATATCCTATTAGCTCCTTCGCATATATGTTATTGGTTACATGGTGGTGTATGGCATATCAATATTTTATATATACACATGTTTCACACATATATGAAGTGTGATTTAGGAATACATAGATACATGATATATACATTGTCAGATGTTGGGCCTTCCATATACTCATGTCATGTGGACATTAGGGGCATTTATTTCTCTGATCGTGATACAACCAAGTTATATCATTGTATGGTCACTTTATATTATCATGTCTAATCTCTTATATATACTTACACATGAATTTATCCATGCTTATATCTTTTAGAATGTACTTAATATGTTATGTACTTAAATTTTTTTGCTAGTGCATATATCCAAAGACTAGTATCATATCTTTATGATGATTGTTTATGATTTCATTTATTCACTTCATTGTGTGTATTTCCTTGCTATTTCCTTGCTTGTTTTAGAATTTGAATATGCTCCATTGTTTGTGGCCCTCATGCCTTTGTTTGACTCTTTGAAATTTGAATATGTCATCTTTTTTAGTATGTTGACATTTTAACATGTAAGTCTTTCATTTGTGGACATTTGATTAAGTCAGGTACTTTATATTATGTGGCATTTGAATATGCCTCTTTCTTGAGGTCTACTTGGACCATTGTCTTTTGATTTGATTTTGAGTTATCTTGTGTGTATGCCTAATTTTTTATTGAATTTGTAATATTAATATATAGACATTTCCATGATTCACATCATGCATATTAGAAATTGGTGTGGTCACATTCTTTGTGCTTCAATGATTTATATACCTAGACATATTCCTTATATATGCTAGATGATTTAAACACAAAATATACAATTATCTTATTCTTTTGAGGTAAGGTGACTACTATTTTATACTTCCCCTCACCTTAAAATTGGGGGCACATTAGTGGGGGGTTGCCATAGAGGCATGAATTCTACATTGATTAATAGATTTAGATTGTAGTGGGGGAATGTTCTAAAAACACGTTATCCACATTTTTCATAATTTCAGACTTAATAGGGGCATGTTTTAGAAACATGTTCTCCACACTTATTTAGTATGAAACATACCCAAATTATAGTGGGGGAATGCTTACGAAACATGTCCTCCATATTGACACTTATATAATGTTTAGATTTCTCAATATATAGTAGGGTCATGTTTTGGAAACATGTTCTCTACACTTACACCAATTCATATATTTAGATTGGAGCAGGTTAATGTTTTGGAAACATATTCTCCACAATCACACTAATTCCTAGATTTAGATTATAGTGGGGGCATGTTTTATAAATGTGTTGTCCAAACTTACACTAGTTTTTAGTTTCAGATTCATAGTGGGGCCATGTTATGGAAACATGTTCTCTACACTTACATAGTTTAAAATTAGCCAAATTCATAGTTATATGATTTAGATACACATTTGTGGTATAATTATATACATTGGTACCATTATTATACATAGTTTCAACATGATACATATATAAGGTGCATATGCTATGAAATGTGTACCTAAATTACAAAATCAAATTATTTTCATATTTCAAAAACTTTCAAGGACTATTATCATCTCAAAGGTTGAAATTTTACAAACTATATCAAGTCAATGTACTATAGTATTTGGTTTTACTTTAGTATGGTTAAGGTGATTAAATAACTCAATATTGATAATTTTATAGGTTGTAATTGATTACATCATATAGACTCAATAATTTTATAGTGTGAGTTGACTTGATTCACTCATACTCACTAGGTTATAAGTATGATTGGGTTGTACAGTTGAGCTAATCTCAACTACTAGGTGGCAACTCACATTTTCTTGAAGGCTAGGGGCATGTGTACTCAAATATCTCTCTACCTATTTAGATATATGAACTTTAGATATTTTATATTTTTATTAATATTAGATCTAATGATTCACAATGATATATCTTTTTAAATCAAATTGACAAAAGGCAATATGGTTGCATCAATACATAGGTGTACTCCTAAACCTTGCTTTCTTTCAATTTCAATCATTTCAATGCTTTCAATTTCATATTATATTCACTAATTATATACTATAAAATTATCTTGATTTCCTTATAGTCACCAATAAATCACTTAATTTGGACTCAAGAAAATATAAGGTGTGTTATACACACCTAGGCACATATTTCTATCCTTTAAACTAGAAATTTCATTACTGTATTAAAGAGGGTAAATGTAGACATTTTTTGGGAATTATATAGCACTTTAGTCTTATACACTTGAAAAATACATATCATGGATGTACCTTCAGCTTGTAGACTATTCCCACTAATGAAAGAATCACATACACTATCTCTCAGTGCCTAATTACTTGTCTCTTAGTCCAATCAATGTTATTTTGATGACTCAAACCTTATATATTTCCAAAAATGTTCTAAACCTACGTATATTATATATCTATAAGTTATAGACCTACAAATTTTTGAGAAGTATTATCATTGATGTCAAGGTCAAGGTTGATATCATTAATGTCAAGGTACATCTAGTAAAGATGCATGTTGAAGTGGTATGAGACAAGGAAGCCATGTGGCAAGAGAGAATTTAAAAGAAACCTATTATCTCTATATTGAGAGAGAATTTAAATGTAACATAATTATTCTTCTAAGGTTAATTCCATGATTTAGATCATCTTGATGACTATCAGTGTTGTCATAAAGAGGTTTGATGATCAGGTCAAGATAAGAATATTTTGAGTACTAGGTATCTTGGTAAGCCTAGTCATAACAAGCATGTGAATGTGAGCATGAAGAAGTATGTACATAAGTATGAAATTATTTTATGAGCATGTAAGGCATGTGATTAAGGTAAATAAACATCAAATAATTTTTCAAGATTAGTTGCTAAAGTTTTCAAGTCTTTGAACCTAGTAAGAGACTTAACAAGGCTTATGCATAGGATGCCTAGTCATGTATATTAATAAAATTAGTGGCCTAGTGATTTGAATTCACAAAGTCATAAGAGGATATATGAGGTTGTTTAAGAATTCATATAAGGCATTAGAACACTCATGAGTGTTTTAGAATAAGCCTACAAACCTAACATGCAACTAAAATAGTTCTTGACTCTACCTGACCTAATGAGGGGGTATGAGATGTTGTAAAAAACTATTAAGGATGAAAATTAGTGTTAGATAATGTGATAAGTTTATTGAGCATGTGAGTGAGGTAGAGAGTATATGGATAGTGGTTATAAGGTTAGTTTCAAGGCCTACGATGACTTGATGTTGTAAAAAACTATGAAGGATGAAAATTAGTGTTAGATAATGTGATAAGTTTATTGAGCATGTGAGTGTGATAGAGAGTATATGGACAGTGGTTATAAGGTTAGTTTCAAGGCATACAATGACTTATAGGTCAAAATCCTAGAGAGAAAAGATAAAAATGGTGGCCTAATGTGGTATCAGGTTTGATTTCCAAGGTAAGAATGAACATGTGATAATTATCAATGGTGTGATAGGTTGTCCTATGTATGTTTACCAAATATGAGGTCAAAGTTTACAATAAAAGGCAAGAAAAAGTGTTTTAAGATCTCTCAAGTGCATAGAATGAAGGGTTATCAAATTGAGAAAGAATTTCATGTGTTCATTGGAATGTGTAGCGTATACATGGGAACCCAATATATTCATGGTAGATGGGTATGGTCTTATCTCAATGCTTCAAACATTAGTTTTTGGAATGAGGAGCTAAGCTTTATGAGCATAAACAATGTTAACCCTCTCTAAAAACATAAAAATGACATGATGAGAAATATCTTGATTAAAATATCATAGAATGGTTTAAGTTATTGGAGTTTGTATTAAACTCTTCTAGGCATCTCTAGGTGTGTTGGTTTGTTAGGTAAGTGAGTGGACCCTATAAGAAAAGCCTTATTTCTTAGAGATTTGCTATAGTATGTAGATTTGACCAAGTCAAAGTTGATAATTAGATAGAGGTTAAATATTTAGGCTTGTATATTATGTTCATGGTTTTTTTTGAGTAGGTTATAGGTCTTAGGTGTGCTAAAATGGTCATGCAAGTTGACCTATCACTAAAAGGCTTAATGGTGCAGATAGTTAAAAAACCAGGTGGAAGTGAGAATTTGTTTAAGGAAGTATTATCATGGACTAGGGATGAATAAAATCACTTGAATATTTTATTCAAGACCTGTAATACATGTTCATGTTGTATATATGTCTATTAGGTTAGTGGATATGTTGAAAATGTTGCTCATAAGTTGACCTATCTAGTGCAGATGAGACAATGAAGGTGTAAGGTTATGAGATTAATCTGGAAGAACAATATTGTCACTTTAGCATGGTATATTTATATTTTATAGTTACCTAATGATATCATAAGATTAAATAAATAAATAAAAATACCATTAATTTTTTTATACAGGGGTTGAAGGTCATTATCACCATGATTGTGTTTCAAGGCAAACTGGTAGTTTTGGGTAAGCAGGTTACAACAATGAGTTTGAGACTCTATGACATAAGTTGATAAAAATATTGTACATGATGTTTTTTTTTTGAAATTTAGTGTATTATAAATTATTTTAATAATATTGGAAGTTAATGTAAGAGGTTGGAACATTGAAGCCAAAATGGCTTATTGACTGAGTAAGGTATGCGAGAGAGAAGGTCAACACATTATTCTACAAGACTAATAGTTGCCATTAATTCATGTGATATTTTTGATGTAAGTTATTTTGAATAAGTTATAATATAATTTTAATTCATTTTAATACTTTCAATGTGTTCCTTCAAGTATGAAAAGTTCAATTTTTCATGACTGTGTTTTGAGACCAGTTGACAGTTCTGAGTGGGCTACTTGCAGAGAAGGGTTTGAGTACTTTTTACTTGAGTTGTGAGGTGTAATTAACATGGTTATTACCATGAGTTAATTAGTATTATATTTATATTATTTTTTCCCTTGTTTATTTTACATGTTTGTGTTTTTATTAGTTGTTCAATAAAGACTTTTTGGGTATGCACAGGGTTAATTGTGAACAATGGTAATGACATGCTTCAAGTGGTGGTTGGAGATAAAAGGTGTCATGGACAATATATGATCTTGGTAGGGGTATATTAAAGTTAAATATTATATTTTATTTCTATTTTACAAGTATAAAATTGTTCCAAGGTGTTCAATGGGTAATGTGTGCTAATTAAGGCCTAATTGAATTAGTTCTCCTTAAGGTCTAAAAGGGGTTTTGGTCCTATATACTATGACTGACCTATTGTAATTTTTGGTTAATGATTTTTTCATGTAATAAAGGAAAATTTTATTTAAAAAATAAGTGAAAAAGTGTGTATGTATGACAAATAGGTGTATGAGTAAGAGCCTAGTATAAGAACAAGGCCTAATAGGCCTAATTGTCTAGAATGAATGTGTGTGTTGAAGCGAATGAGATAGACATTTAAAGAGTTGAAATAGGTCTTTTATAAAATTATGAGGGTATACATAAACCATCATGAATATATAAAATGGGTAATTTATATTATTATCAAGGTCATATGACTTAACCAATTCAAGAAGAGGGATAATTGAGTGAAGAAGGCTATAAATATGTTTGAGAAGGATAGGTGTGTGTGAAGAGCTGAAGATGGAGACAATCATACATTTTATGAGAAAAAATGGTTATGAAGGTGATAAATTTTTTGAGGTGGTTGATTTGGTGTTAAGTCATATATGGGGTTGGTGCCTTTTTACAAGTGGGTGCGTACTAAAACTTAGTTAAGTTGGTGTATGGCTAGTTGGGGTTGGTACTCCAAGTGAAATTGGTATTTCACTAAATCTTGATGTTTTAATTATAGAAAAGTATTATATTTACATCATAATTAGGTTTTCTTCCCCTTGAGGGTTTCCAACTAAAATAAGTGTTTTGTGTGTTATGTTCTTCTATCATGCTCATGGTTCTTAATGTGTTGCTAGCTTACTATATTATTTTGATAGTTCATGAATGATAACGTAATGATTGTAAAAGTTTTTAAGATTGATTCACCCATCTTAGTAATTTTTATTCAAACACACCTATTTTACAAATACCTAGACACTTTCATCATGATTAGATATGTACATCAACATAAGTGTCCTATCCCAATGCAAGTGTTCAGTACCCAAAAATCATTCAA
The DNA here is from genome assembly GCA_037957365.1 of Torreya grandis. Lineage (NCBI taxonomy): Eukaryota > Viridiplantae > Streptophyta > Pinopsida > Cupressales > Taxaceae > Torreya > Torreya grandis. The sequence goes on from JARHVA010003687.1 coordinate 1,218,194, forward strand.
TTTACAAATAAAATGTATACCTATGGTTAACATAAGTTATTTAATGAAAGATATTCTCCAAAGGTATTGGTATAAATATAATGTAAATCCTCATTCATTCCTAACCTAACAAATTCTTACCTACTCATAAGGCAACCTATCCAAAACACTTAATCAAGAACTCAAGTGAGCAAAACTTCCCTATTTTATCTTATTTCCATATTAGTCATGGAGACAATAGATATACAGGTCTACGTTACTAAAGGGATAACCCAAGAGCCATATTTTCCAAGTTAAAATTTATGTAAATATTGTAATTTATTATCATACATTGCATGGTTCACACACAAACCAACACATAGGGGAGAACTACATAAGTCTGAGTCCCTCTTCAGATTATTAAATACTAGGCAACACTCATTGATAGATTTGTCTTTAGGGTAGCTTGAAATTCTGTTCCAGCTAACTCATGTTATCAAATCACTTTTAATTTTAATAAATAGGGTTTTTCTATTTGATAAGGAGCAACAATCCATGACATAGATCTGAATACACTAGAGTGAAGGTGACATAGAACTTAGAAGCATCCAAGTGGTCACATCTAACTTCAGTAGGTATTCTATATTATACACCTACATATGAGTTAGATATTAGAATTGATGTAACCATCATAATTTGATTAAAGTCTACAAACTATAGAGATATAATTTCTAAAACTAGGTGACTAATCCAAAAACTAGATCTAGTCTACTTACTACCTATCTCTAATCTAGATTTGTATTAATATTAGTATCTTATTTTCTTTATCATTTCAATATATAACATAGTTGTAATTTATATTTTTAGTATATATCAACATAATAAATTGAGTATATGTTTGTATAATTTTAACAAAGAATTAGCCTACTTTAGAGATAGTCTACCATACTTGAACCCTAAGTTATTTATACCCCTTTAATCCTAGATTGCCCCATATCTAGATTTTAGGGTAAACAGTTCCATTGATGCTATTATTTCACAACCAATCTCAATAAAACCTTTTAAAAAACCTATTTTTACATCTTCCCATGTGAATAATGTATTTTCACACAAAATAAATTCCATAGTGAAAATTAAAAAGTTTCTTCATAGGCCTTCACCATGAGATCTTGACCCTACTCACCATACCAAACATTAGTATGATCCACACAAGTTTTTTTGGTATCATATAATTTGTGGTCATTCTCATTAAATTTGTCACCAACTTCAAAACTTTACTCTTGAATATCTCTTTGCTCCAAATTTTGATCATGAAACCTTAATTTTTGAGTGCCAACAAGCTTATAAAGTGGAATCTAAGGCTCATGAAACTAATCTTGAGCATGATGCCCATAATAAATCTAATTATTATCTCACTATTTAAAAGGATCCTCTTCCTAATCATCAATTAGGTACTACTCAACCTCCCATTTCCAATGTTGTTGAAACTTTTGTCAATCCTAATTCTCTCATTAATGATGAAAATGTTGTCAATATGAATAATATGAGGAGAGTAGTATCTTACATTGATCCCTATCCATGTTTCAAATATAATAAATTCCCAACTTTCTTTAATATTTAAGATACATATCCATCTCACTTTAAATAACTTGAGCATATGGTAATGACTACAATAAATATAATAACATAACCTAATCCTTCATCTACTATCCCACATGTGTCCAATAAAATGATACATTTGGATACTCATTTTCTTTCCATTGATATAAATTATACTTCTCACCTCTCATCAAATTATCTTAACTCTAAATTACCCACCTATAAAACCATAAATCAACCCACTTATATGATTTATTAACCACTTAAAACATTTAAATCTTCAAAAGAATTGATCATAGACACAATTAAGATACCAAAATTACCCAATTTTAAAAAGTAAAAATCCCTTGGTAAAATCACATTATCTAAATCCCAATAAAATCCTCCTTATCAACATCATTCTAAATTCACTTCTATTCCCCATTTAATGGACTTAATTTAAAATTGTGCACCTTTATCTGACATAGTTCTTAATGGATATGATGAATGGGATCCCATCAAAAAATGCTATCATATCCCATATAAAATTTCTTTTATATAACTTATGAGGACTTAATCTCATCATCATAATTTTTTAATTTAACTCTTGTTCAAAATGAACATCCCTCAACCTCCACCTCTATGGAAAGAATCCACTTTGTTTGGATATGAAGATAACATCCTTCAATAATGTGAATAAATGTTCATACATGTTGATGAAACTACAAATAATTCTCTCTCACTAAAATTTAGTATCACTTCAATTATTCTTGATGAAATATTTCTTCATGTGGATGATCCTCCATTATTTATTAGTATCCAAGTTGGTGATATCCAAGTCAAATGTGCTTTGATTGATGAAGGTTCTATCACTTGTGTAGCTTCACTTGACTTTATTAAAACACTTAGGTATTCTAGATTTAAACTTAAATATACCCAAATCACATGTTAAAGCTATGGTAAAATATAAATACCCCCTCTAGGTTGTGTTTAGATTCCTATCACATTTCCTTTTGTCACCATTTTATCAAGGTCATGATATTCAATTTCTAATTATCATATGAAATTTTACTTGTTCAACCTTGGAAATACTGCATGAGAATTATAACCTCATCAACATGACAATGTGTCAAGTTCCCTCAAAATGGTGTTATATATAATATTAAAGGAGACACAAAACCCTATAATTTTGAACATTTATAGGAACATGTTATTTTTATAATACCTACTCTTGAATTTTTATCTAGCATTCCTTTTAATGAATCTCAATGATTTAATTATCTCATTAAATTTAATAGAGGTTATAATGACCACCCTAAATATGTGGGAAATATACCACATAACATATTAGATTTCAATGATGACAAACCTGATGAGATCAATTTTAAAATCAAAACTTTTGATCTCCCTTCACACATTAATTATCGATTACCCATTTCTCTACAACTTATATCTTGTAAAAAACCAATAGATGAAATTATTTATACCATAACAAAGACTAAACAATCTATTCCTCATACTTCCTTGACTGATAAAATCATTGATGATTTTACTACTAATCTTCATACTCTTGATTATGATGATGGATATTCATTAGATGACCCATTTTTAGTTGGATTTGCTAAAGCCAAAGATGCATAAGCAATTAGATATTGTTATTATTTACAACATTATTTACGTTTACATAGTGTTCCTTTTCCTCATATAGTTGCTTCTCATTCTAGTGCATCTAACATTATCTCTTCTTCACTTGATATTCATAGGTTTGATATGGAGTTCACACACATTAATTCTCATTTAGTCATTGATGATCCTCTTCAAAGAATGATTTTGTACCATTCCATGATGGGATCATATTGGTTCACCATGTTTTTTTATCCTTTTAACTTGCTCCCTCTTGAGATGTCACCCAAAGTATTCCTTTTCCTCATGTAGTTGCTTCTCATTCTAGTGCATCTAACATTATCTCTTTTTCACTTGATATTCATAGGTTTGATATGGAGTACACACACATTAATTCTCATTTAGTCATTGATGAGCCTCTTCAAAGCATGATTTTGTACCATTCCATGATGGGACCATATTGGTTCACCATGGTTTTTTATCCTTTGAACTTGTTCCCTCTTGAGATGTCACCCAAATTACATCAGAGTTGCTAAGACTACTATTGATCTTATTTTGGCTAGTCTTATAGGTGGTGATGACATATGAACTTATCCTAATCCTAATCACTTACTTATACAATAGGAAGATGACCCATATTATTAATTTCATAAGGTTTCTAGTCACTACACCAAGGATTTTCGAGGACATTAGAGGTTCTTAGCATAATAATAGGCATCAAGTTACTTGTCTACCACATATACTAGACCTCCATGGTCTGTTACTCCTAGATGCACTTGTTTTTTCATGAAATAAATATGCATACCTCTAATAATTGATAATTTTTTTGATAGTACATTGATACACTTCATCTAGAGAATAAATTTTATTAATAATAACCTACTTCCTCATAAGACACTTCGATAGTACATAACTAAACATGGGGTTATTATCTTTGGCATCAATGTACTAAAAATCATAAAAAAAAGTGTAAAGCAATACTTCCATGATTTATTATGACATACACCATCACCTTCTCAATAGTGTACCTAGGGTCGTTCATGAGTAAAGCCTCATCCTTCCCCACACCATTCATCATCCCAAAGATTAGATGTTATTAGTCACACTATAAAACTAGTCCCTCCCATTGATTATTCCTCATATGATAT